>JAPYZO010001782.1:0-19224 GCA_030522905.1 Torymus flavipes
CGTAGGCCGCCGGCCGTGTTCTCTCTCTCGCTCTGCCTACGCAGTCATTCTCTCTCTCTCTCTCTCTCACTCACTCTCATCGTGGCCGACAGCATGCGCACACAGGTGTGCACGCTCGCGCAGTCTCTCTCTCGGCGTGCACGCGTAGCTGCCGGCCTCGTGGCCGTTGGACAGCCGTTCGTCGATTTCGCCGTTTTCGTCGTGGAGTGTCTGTGCGTGCTATATAGTGTCGTGCGGTGTGATTGTGCTAGTGTAGTGTTGTGATAGTGTAAGTGTGTGTATGATCACGACCTCCACGTCGCATCGCTTCTTCGCTACCGTCGTCAGCGCTCGGCGGCGCACGCTTGGTCATGGCGGCCGAGCACCCATGGGCATGCTCTCACCTGGCGCACAGTTTGATTTACTGTATGCGTCGTCTGCGAGCATGCGGTCATGTGGCTCGGCGTTCTTCTCGCCTTCTCGCCGCTGCTGCTGTCGCTGTCGTGATGATGTTTCCCCGGATTAATTCCTTGACGGTGCGGTTACTGTCGCCTGCGGCTTCCAGGGTACCTCGACAAACAACAACAACACATTAGCTATGCGCTATAATGCTCGCACATAGCTAAGTGTCAGCGGGGAGAATATTCGCTTTACGCCAGTAGCTCTGTGCCGGGTAAGTTTGATTAAACGTAGTGCGAGAAGCGCACATCGTTACATTCATTAACTCTACTACAAATTTTACTTCGCTAACTGCTTCAGATAAGGCTACATGTTCTGCAAAAGTTGACGCCTTTATAACCTTTTTTTGATTTCGCAACTTCCAATCAATTACGTTTCCAAATACTTTAATAAAATATCCAGATGTGGATTTTCTGTCAACATTATCACCAGCCCAATTTGCGTCTACACAACAATCTATAGTTTCGCAATTTACATTCCTTTTATAGTTCGTCTGTAAATCTTTAGTTAAATACAAGTATTTCAAGATTCGCAGAGCACATTTCCAATGAGTCTCATTATAACTATTTTGGTATCTACTCAGATAATTTAAACTATACTTCTATCGGGTCTTGGACTTGAACTTATATATAATAATGCACCTATCAAATTTCTATATTTAATATCTGACTTGCATATTTCAACCTTTTCAACTTTTAGATTTATTTCCATAGGAGTCTACTAATCTACTAATCTACTATCCTGCGATTGATATTTATTCGTTAATGACTCTATATCATTAGTTTGACTTAATTTCATATCTCAATTTCGATAATCATACTCTACATTAATACCAAGGTATTCTTTAACTTCTCCTAGATCTTTCATCTTAAATTTTTCTGACAAGACTCTTTTTAAATTCGTAATTTTCTTTTTACTCTTACTAGAAATTAACAAATCATTAGCATATATTAATAAGTAAATTTGATCTACACCCTCACCTTGAGTATATAAACAATAATCTACATAAATCCTTTTAAATTTTATCTTCGTCAAATTTTAAACCAAACATTTATACGATGCCCTTGGACTTTCTCGTAGTCCGTACAATGCTTTAGGTAATTTACAAACATTGTTTGTAAATTACAAACATTGTTTGTAAATTACGTAAAGTTCCATCGCTATAACCTTCCGGTTGACCGACATATACCACCGAGCTTACTTCTCCATTTAAAAATGCTGTGATTACATCTACCTGTTCTATTATGAGCCCATTCTGGCAACAAAAGGAAAAACAAAATTTTTAAAATTTGTATTTAAGCAACTGGAGCGTATATGTCGTCAATAACATTTGTCTCCTGAAACCCTCTTACGACTAATCTCGCTTTATATGTATTATCAGATTTCCTGCTATAAACCTATTTTCCATCTATTACCGTTTCATTTAATATCCTTTCAACTAATTTCCATGTTTTATTTTCATTTAAACTTTCAATTTCTTTATCCAAAGCTTTTATGCAGCGCTCACTGTCATTACTACTCATCGCCTCCTCAAGTGTATATGGAGTGTCTACCCTGCAGTAACTTGCATAAATATTATTTGAAATATTCTCTGGATATCTTATTGGGTTTTTCCTATCAGGTGTAGATGTACGTGGGAATTTTAATAATTCTAAATTTTTCTTATTTGCTAGTCTTTATTCCTATTCATCTTTTTCATCCGCGCTTTAAAAAACATTCTCGCTTAAATCATCATCACAATCATTTCGTTCTCCTCTATCTGACTCGAGAGTCGAAGTAGAAGGAGATGGATATTTTCACTCTACTTCATTAAGTCCTATACATTTACGTTCTCCTCTACTATCTCTATATGTCTAGCAACTATTATCTCATTATTTAATAGGACTCTATATCCTACATCACTATATCCTAATGGGATTCCCATATCTGCCTTTTTATCCCATTTAGAAATTCTTTTTCGTTCCAGTTTTTGCACAAAAAGTCTACTCCCGTACAGACGTAAATGTTTCGCAACCAGCCGTTTATTAAAAAATATTTCGTACGGAGTTTTTCTCTCTATGGTATTAGTCAACGTTCGATTTTTGAAATACGTCGCTGGACAAATAATTTCGGGCCAAAACCGTTTATGAACGTTTGCCTCTGTTAGAAAACATCGCGTCATATCCAGTATCGTCCTATTGAACCTTTCCGCGGTTCCATTCAATTTACGAGCGTACACTGGGCAGTGATTCAAAATAATACCGTTTTGTTTGGCAAATTTATAAAAGCGATTATTTAAGTATTCTTTTCCGTTGTCACATCTCAATATTTTTACGTTCTTTCCAGATAAATTTTCATATTCATTAGTAATCTAACTAAGCAATATAAAACTTTGTCTTTAGTTTTGATACAAGAAAGCTTCGCGATTTTGGTACAATCATCAATGACAGAAACAAAATAATTTTGTCCATTAAACCCTGTAGTTTGAAATGGACCGCATACATCTGTATGAACTATCTGTAAAATATCTTTAGCTTTTATTTTATTATTACTAAATGGCAGATTATGCACCTTATTTTCCATACAAATTTTACATTTCATATATTCCGATTCAAGTTCATTTGGAATTCCCGTTAATAACTCTATTTTACATAGTGTATTTAGATACCCGAATTTTATGTGTCCTAACATTCTATGCCATTTCTCTTTCAAATTCATACTTCTATTGCTACAGTTTGCTGCGAAATGCCCGGTTCTGCCACATTTGAAGCAGCTTCCTTTGTAGTCCTTTTTTGCAGCGAATACATTTGACCCTTGTTCCCTGTGTTCTTTATTATTTTTCATTTCAACAATATGGATTTTCTTTTTTACATACGATGTTGTTTGATCCTCTTCTTTTAATGTGTCTATTAAATCACCAATGTAACTGTACTGGCTTGACAACGTATGTAACATGTAATTTAGTTTTTATTTCCCACTTATTTTTGCACCTCCGCTTTTTAATTCATTCGCCGATTTTTCATATTAACTGGAAAATGTTGCTGTATCACTATACTTTTCTAGTCTCAATTTTTTCAATTTATTTCTACACACAATTTTTAATCAAATATATATTGTACAATTACTTTATTATCTTATATGCTGTATCTTATTCACACACAAACTCCAATTGTTTGTTGGAAATGGCACTGTAAATCGAAGTTATGGCCTTCAAGTCCTTTTCTTCCCAGTCATCTTTGTCTGCGGGAACTTTTGCTCTGATTATCACTTCATCACAAATTTTTTCATCTCTATAGGTACATCGTAATCCCTTTCTTCCACATACTGTAGTAACCTCCATCAAACATCGGTATCGTGATTTCCGTTCTCTCCATTTTGTCTTCTTCGTTCTCGAACGTTCCATCGTGTTCGGAATTTACTTCGTGCTTGACCTCCAAGGTTGTTTCGTCTTTGATGAATGTCTCGTTCGTTCCTTCGTGTTCGGACTTTTGTTCTTGCTCGATTTTTAACTTCGATTCTTTTTCCATAAACGTTTCTCACAATCTTCACATACGCGGCACTTTAATTATCTCTACACGACTCTCAAGTTGTGTCGAAGATAAGAGAATTTTGCTTACCAACCACGCGCTGTAACCATGTTGAGGTGTGTTAAATAAATGAGGAGAAGATACTCTTAATTTGAGAAATTATAAAGAGTTTATTGAAGACTTAAATACTTAATAATTCTTTAGTTTTTCTTGTTTTGCAAGCTTCGTTGCTCATTGCTGCTTCCTCTCCACTGCCATTATCTCAATGCGATCAGGCCTGTGATGATACACACTGCATCATCATATAAAGTTCGGAAGGCGCTAGATAGCATTGGAGCGCCGAGTCAGTTGACTGCTGCCATCTTGCGTCGATATTTTTCAATCTTGAGGGCTTTTTCCCAGATTGCTATTCCATAGGTGAGTAGTGAAGTCACCACTGAAGCTAAAAGTTTCCTTCGAGGTTGACGAGGTCCACCTATATTTGGCACGAGCCTCGCTAATGCATTTGCCAATCTAGCTGCCTTGGCTGCAGCGTATTCTAAATGAGCCTTAAAGTTCAAGCGCCTGTCACTTTTCGCATTACGTCTTCCACTTTGTCTTCGGCTGATGATCTCTCGGCACAGCCACCCTCCATATAGAGACACATGGCCTTAGCATCGAAGGCGCTTGCTTTTCAGTCGGTGAATTTGTTTTTCTTTGGTGGTCGGTTCTCCAACTCTCTCTGTTTTGCAACTCTCCAGACTATGGCACAATTAACACTCAGTGTGCAGGAGTCAGACACTCTTCAGCAGATATTATCTTTGAGAAGGCCACTACTGACGAACGTGAGGTCTGTTATCGAGCTAGCTGTACCTCTGATTATGGTAGGCTTCTCTCCGTCGTTGAACAGTACGAGGTCCAGCACTGAGAACGCTCCCAAGAGCGTTTTCCATCTCTTCTTCATTTTCTTGTTCTCCTATTCCACTGCCCAGGCGTTGAAGTCCCTCGCAATGGCCACTGGACTTCGTTTTCTGGCGTCTTTGACAATTCGCTCTAATAACCTCTCGAAGTCCTAATGAGACATGCTTGGAGGCATGTAGCAGCTATAAAAATATATTCGCCTGATCTTTATTCTCACGAATGCCTCCTCTGGATACTTCATGACTTCTTGGACGGGATGTTTACTACAAGCCCAGATGGCTGGTAAGTTCACCGCGTCAGTCTTCCACGAGAGGCCATGGAGGTTCCTGTATTGGTCAGCTACGATAATCCCATCCACCTCCTCTTCTCGCACAGTATGGAGGAGCAGGTCTTGTGCTGCTTCGCAGTGGTTGAGGATGATTTGTACTATCTTCAGTGCCATTTTTGAAGCACGAGTTGGTATGCCTTCTCGTATACTGGGCACCTTCTGGTCCCAGGTACGTGGTTTGTCTCCTTATTGCCTGCCTCTTTTCAGAGATCGCAACATGGTGTCACCTTACACGTCTCCGCTTTGTGGCCTTCTTCGTTGCACTTGATGCAGCATTTAGATCTGTCGATCTCTGAGGTACATTTATTCAAGATGTAGCCATATTGCCGACATTTAAAGCACTTTATAGACTTCATAATTTCCTGTACTTGTACGCTCGACATATTCACTCGCATCGTCTGCTTCTCGACGAGTTTCCTGGCTGCCTACGCTGGTAGCTTCAACAGTGCTATCTGCATGCCACTGTAGGTCATCCTCACTCATACAACTGCTTCTGGGGCGACGCTATGACCGATCCCAAGTTCTCTTAACACTGCTTGGTGAACTGCATCCTTTGTGGTCGTTCCATCTAAATGAGTTAGCTCTACTCTTATTTCCGGTATTCGAGCGTTGATGGTTGCATCTTCGCGTAGTATCGTACCGATCTTCTGGTAAATTTCTGTAATTTGCCCTGATTATCCTTGTTTAGGATAAGAAGAACATCGCCGGATATAGTCTCGCACACTCCGGCAACTGTAAGGCCCACATCCTGGAGGGTGGTGTCTTGTTTCAATTTGCTAACGATATCAGCATAGGCCTTACATTGTCTTGGCTTGATAACAAGGGCGCAGGGTCACAGACGTCTGCTCCGCTGTTTATTTTCCTCCTTCTTCTTCGGACCCTTGTTTTCTCTGTTTTTCTTGCTTTTTGTCTTCTTCTCTACCTTTTGCTATTCAGGATCTTTTGTGTCTTGAACTAGATCTAGCAAGACTGGCTCCATCTCTGAGTCTATTGGTTTCAAGTGATTCGGTTTCATCTGTCTCTCGATTTTCCTCTTCTGTTCGTCCTCAGATTGCAGAGGAGAGATCTCTTTCCGCTTTCCGAGTGTACCATTAGCCTCGCCACCTTGATCTTGCAATTTCTTGATACCTTTATCCTTTACACGTGATGATGTGGTTTTCTGCTCATTTGTCTTCATGGTCGCAATGGTCATATACAAGAATCCGCTATCCAGCTTCTTTAGGCGACTGTACGTTATTTTGATGCCGTCCATCCTCTTCTTAATTTCCTTGTGAATATTGAGCTTTGGTATAATAGAGGCAATCAAGGCGTTAATCTACTTTTCAAGGGAACTAAACTCCTTGTTCCACCTCTTCGCATGATGCACATTTGCTGCTTCATCTTCTTCGCTCGTCTTTTAAGATGCAGTAAGGGCCAAGCGAACCACCCTTTCTGCACCAAACTGATTGGCCCCATCGTGCTTCTGGCCCCCCCCCCCCCCCCCCCCCAAATCCGCGGAGCCTGCATAGACCACCGAGGCTTTCACTCGATCGGAATCAATGGCGGGATTCTCCTCATTGTTCAGGATACCCGATACGCTTCGGGTATTATATTTTCAAGCACGCTGTAAAATCTTGGTTTATTATTCGGGGTGCCTTCCCCTAGCTAGTTTTGGTCCGCCCCGGGTATTTTATTTCCCCAGTACACGTCAAATCTCACCAGCTTCCCCTATCCGCTACCTGGGGAGGCGCCTGATGCGAGACTAGCATCTCGACATAGGCGCCACGGCGTGTGTGTGTGTGTGTGTGCTCGCGCGCGCTTGTATGTGCGTGCGTCTTGGTGGGTGTGGGTGTATGCGTGCGTGCGCGCGCGTGTGTGTATGTATGTATGTGTGTGTATATGTGTATGTGTGTATGCGTGTGTATGTGTGTGTGTATGCGTGTATGTGTATAAATTTAAAATTTTTTCCATGAAAACACTTTTTCGTAAACCTTGTTTTCGTTGAATAGTTAGGGATTGCTTAACGGTTTCTAGGGGTTGTTGTCACCCTTGTGTGAAGTGGCTTCGAATTTTATAGTCCGAGATCTTCCATTTGCGATTTGAATCACTTTGATATGATAAACATTCGCTTGAAGCCGGATCAATACCAGAAAAATGGCATTTGATCCCACTGTGAACCGCGCTCCAGTGCCATATTGATCATGTCAATAAGTAAGAACAGCTACGGCCATATCATAAAAGCGATAAAAAGGGCCGAGGAACTGTTGATTTTTACAGAATGCGTGGAATACATCAGACCAACTAAGTCAGGGAACTACTTCAGGAGCTGGAGAAGCCTGGTGTCGAAACTACAGAACACCAAAAAGTAATTGTTGAGGATAACGCAAGCAGCTGGCTTCCAGGCGCCGACACAGACGGAGTCTATTAACATCAAGACATGAACGAAACCGTGACAGCAGAAGAAGTGGTCCATACCACTAATAAGATAATAAGTTTGAGCAGCGCATACTGGAAGGACATTGGACTAAGGAAATCTTATAGCGGCACGAGTTATGTACATGTAAGTCTCTGTAATCCCAAATCACAATGAATGAAATAAATAACACAACACATATCTAACTTTGTAAGTAAAATAATGGTATCTTTATTAAACATTGTTACACTTCGAGGACCTACCAGAGACTGAACGTGAATGAATTATATGACTACTGCCATCTCCTTTCTTCCCCTTATCTTTTGATTATTTGAAACGGCTAGCTGGTAGCGCAAGGGGTGTCACGTTACTCCTCCATGCTGAAGTTCAATGATATCCTCGTCATTGGCTTAGCGGATAGCTTGCTTTTGAATCACACGTCGATGTATCGATTAACTGATTCAATAGTTACTCAACTGTTCAAGTTTTCAATAACCCAATATTTGTTTGATCGTCTTCAATAATCATAGGCAAACTTAAATCTCGCTGTTTTATGTCGAAATTTCTTCGAAAGTTTTGTTGAGAATATTGTGACGGAGTCACATGTAGCTGCTTACTCGTCTTTAGCAGAACACGAGCACTTGTTTCGTGAGCGCTGTTCTGTTGTTATTATTGCCAGTGCCGAGGACGACCAGCCAGCCACACACACACACACACACATACACGCTATACACTACCGGGTCGAGAAAACGTATGGAGCAAGCGAGGGTCGAGGCGGGAGTCGCGCGCACGGAGAGTCGCACAAGCCAGAGCGCTGTCGCGAGAGCAGCGCGGAGAGAGAGAGAGAGAGGATGACGTTGAGAGGGGGTTAACATATGCGAGAGAGTAGACCCGAGCAACCGACGGACGTAGCACGGGCTACGCGCAATAATAGTAAGAGAGAGTGCTGATAGTGTGGCACTGCGCAACAACAGTGAGAAAGAAAGAGAGAGAGAAAGAGAGAGAGAGAGAGAGTAGTTGTGCTATAGAGAAATATTTAATACCGCGCATACTATGATTCTAGATTCGCTTTGTAGGACCAATCGGAGAGCAGTATTCGAGACTACTGGAAAGCTAGACTGTAAGTAATTGCGCATGCTCCCTATCGGACCTACTATCGTTCTAATTACACGGGAGTCATGCAGATTCACGGGCCTGATGGAAAGGGCATGTCCAATCCTAGATAGATGATTTCGATCAACAGGTGATAGTTTGGCTTGATTGAGTGATTGATTGATTGAATCGTTTATTAACACTTTGGAGTGTGACCCCGTCTGATGCTCTAAAAAAATATATACATAGAAATGAAATAAAATCAAAATAAAATAAAATAAAATATGTGCATAAAAGATAACAATATAGAGTATAAAGTAGTGTGTGGAAGTGATGTCATGAAGCGGAGAGATAAAATAATAAAAAGTATAAGTAAAAAATATAAGTAAGAGCGTAGATGTACATTGAGTATAAGTATGAGAAAATGAAGAATGAGGTAAAAAGCGAGATGGGGGTTGAGGTGCAGCGTGACAATTTTAGTTGCAGGTGGCGTAGAGAGTGAAACAGAATGAGATGAGTGAGATGGACAACGGCTTGCGGTATGGTTAGCAGGCTCCACGACAGCCGCTCGTCGCGCACACATTGCGCACAGTCAGCCATGTCTCTAGCGTAGAGAGTGTCAAAGAGTGACCTCTTGAAAGAGCTTAGGGCTCGTGGAGTGAACACGGTGACGCTGATGAAATTTAGGAGAGACATGGCTTCGAGCGTGAAGGAGTGCTCCAGGGCCTCTGTGCGCGACGGGCGCGGTACGAACGCTTGTGGCGGATGCCTGTCTGAGTAGCGTATAATAACGTCGATGTATTGCTGTCAGTGGAAACGCTCTGACAAATATGAAGGGGCGTCGCTCGAGACTACAGAGTAGGCTAGGGTGCCGATGAAGTATTCGCTCCGCCTGATCACAGAGACCCAGTGCAGACCGAGCAGATGGGGGGTTACGTGGCCAAGAATGGAAGACGACCGACCACGAAACGTACACAGGCCCTCAGCGTAACTTCAATTTTACCTATGCGTGTTTTGTCGAGGTGGTGGTAGACTACACACGCATAGTCGAAGCGAGGTAATACCAGGCTATCCACGAAGATTTTTCTTAGTCACGTTGACAGTGAGTGGCGAGGAAAGCGCAGTGTGTAGAGCGTGCTGTAAACCCTGCGCGTAATCTCAGCTGTACGCAGCTTCCAATCGAGGGACGGTGTGATGGTGACCCCGAGGTTGCGAGCCTCGCGAACATACGGGGGCAGGTGGTCATCGACCGTGACTCTTGGAAGAGTGGATAGCTCGAGTCTGGAGGTGTAGAGCTCACTTCCCAGGATCATGACCTTGGTCTTTAGAGGATTTAGGAGTAGGCCGTTCTCCTGGCCCAGTCAGCGACTGCTTGAGCATCGATGGAGGCGCGTGCGATGGCAAGATACCCAGACAGCTGATCATGTTTAAGTCACAACATGCTATAAATAAGCATTTTTATACCACTATAACCTCAAAATCACAACTTTGGTATGATTTTTCAACGCACGTGGTACATAATACTGTTCCAAAATAGTGCATAAGACGATTATTTAATCCATTTGATTTTTCCGCTTTTGCAAACGGGCGTATAAGGGCTTTCTTCCACTCTGATGGGAATACTGCGCTGGTGATGGATGAGTTGATGAGGTGAATGAGGCTTGAGAAAGCTGTTCTGGCGGCAAGCTTTAGCATGTGCGAAGAGATGCCGTCGAGGCCCGAGGCTTTGTACGAGGAGCGATTAATCGCCTGGAGCACATCCCTTTCGGTGACTGGACGGAGACAAGACAGGCGATGAAGGTCGGTGCGTAGTGGCTGCAAGACTATGTGATTGTAATCGTGTTCTCTGATGCGGGGGTGATGGTTGACTATTGAAGAGAAGTGGATGTTGAGAGTGTCGGCGTCGAAGTAGCGGAAGGGCGAGGGTGCTGGAACCGGACAGTTGGAGTAGCCGAAGTTCTGTCCATTTGGCCACGGGACTGGCAGCCTCTTCGAGGCGCGCTGCTATGAACCGATTTTTGGCGGAGTCAAGGGCATTTGACGCGGTCGCGCTTGTGGCACGAAAGTACTGGAGGTCATCTGCTGTTTCTGAGGTACGAGCTGCTTTGTAAGCGCGGTCCCGAGTGCGCATGAGGATAGAACAATTGAGCGGATCGGTGCACTGGCGTTGATGGCAGAGATGATGGCTGATGTTAGCCGGCGCTCAGCGATGGATACATCGACGGGGGACGGGCCCGTAACTACTCCAACTGTGGTCGAGTAGGTGATGGAGTTGAAAGATGGTTGATCAGTTAGAGGAGGAAGTTCTGCTATGCGGATGAGGAGTTAGGTGTCAATGATTTCAGGGCGGAGTTTTTTAAGGTTGCGAGAAAGGATGGGTTTGGTGGGGGAGGGGGATTGCATGGAAGGGCGAGTTTGATAAAGTCGTGGCCTGTTATGAAGGGTGCAACGGATTTGGAGTAGCTGGATATTGGATATGGATTTTTGATGATGAAAAGGTCGATTCAGGTCGATCCATCGATGCGGACAGGCAGGATAAAAAGTCGAGTGGATAATCAGCGGGTGGTCGGCGATAGATGCTGACGAAGAGAACTTCTGTGTGAGTTGTAGATATTTGAAGTATGAGGAATTCTGGTTTATTCTGAAAGAGGGGTTTGTAGGCGGCGAGAATCTACACGCCCACGCCACCACTGCCCATCCCCTCCCGATCGACGTGATAGAAATTCTAGCCGTCAAGGCTAAGCTGGGAGTCACCCATATTTGGATGCAAGAAGGTCTTGGTGACAGCAATAATGTCGTGGTGGGTGTCCACACACTTGGCCTTAAGCAGCGCAAAGTGGGAAAGGGATAGGCGGTTAAACTTTACATGGCCTATGAGAAGTTCGCCAGGGTGAAATCTCGAGTTTACGGGCGAGCGTCATGCGAGCGGATTCGTGGCTGCGATCGTATTTGCCTTAGCACTGACGAGCGCGTCGATGTCGGCCTCGGAGGCGACCGAAATTAGCGGGCTGTCTCGGGACGGTCGCATAAAACGGTCATGTTCTTGACTAGAGGACGAAGATGTCCGAGCAAAGTGTGGTTCGCCGTCGCATGCTTTAGGAGCTTATGGATTGGATCGGGCCACGGTGCGTTGACCGAAAGCTTGGCTCCACCGCCGGTCCCAAAAATTTTCTGGCAGTCGAGATTCTTCAGACCAGGGGTCTTTCGAAGAGCGTCGTCGCGAGCTGCAGGGCAAGCGAGCGTGAAGACGAACGCACGGGAGGAGCAGCAGCAGAGTCTGCCAGTTCTGGATTTCCAATGTGGGCTGGCGGATTCCACGCGCGCCAGCCAACGATGAGCGGTGCATGCCGCGAGAACTTTATGGCGTTGAAGAGAGAAGCTGCGAGTTGCAAAGGTTGAAGCTGCACAGCCAGGGGGGTCCCATGCACGATGATCTCACGTGGGTCCTCGAGCGACCGTTGGCTTTGTGGCTCCCGGTTTGCGGCATCAATGCGCGAGATGTCGGCACACACCACTGTAAAGTCAGCGTCAAGCCGCTCGTTCATTGCTCGGTGGTTCGGCTCGACGACGGCAACATGAGAGGTGAGCTCATCGACGCGAGAGGAGAGATTTGTGAGTGCGGGCGTAGTGTTAGCCATCGCGAGTTATATATTATACGCCGCAGCGTTTGTATCGTGCGAAGCCGTGAGCAGGTTGTAGAAAACCTCCATATATGATGGTGCGTCCTGGAGGGCAGCTCTGATCAAGCCGTCAGCGTCAAGCTTGAGGAAAGGGGAGTCTGTCCTGCCAGCTTACTCCATCTCGTCGCCATCCATGATGACTGAATGACTGGCGCTGTACATTTTCAGTAGCGGAGTGATTCAAGGGGATGGTGTAGAGGCGCGCCTATTGAGGCTAGGTGATAGTGAGCGATTCGCTCTCTCAAGATTCAACCATTAACCAGGTAGCATCGAAAAGAAGGAAGTCACCCGCGGTGAATTAGATTTAGGATATAGTGTGAGACTAAGTGTAAAAGTAAGTAGTTGTGCGTGTGTTTTCTCAGATCGCATTAGTTGCTGAGCCTACGGGGGTTAAAGCTAAATTGGGTTTTCTTTGCAGGTTCGAGTCGAGGTTTGATTGGAAGAGTTTCTCTCTGGTCGTGTGTCAGGATCGAGTGAGTTTTGGTGGTTTCAAGAACGCGAAGCCAACTGGGCCCAGTTGCCATCAACCAGGCGAATTTTCAAATATATCCCAATACGTAGTTCTTTTCAATAAATCGGATAATTGACTTTATGAATTAAATTGTGTTTTTATTTGCGAGTGTGTAATTCCCTGTGTGCATGTCTATTGTATTTGCGGCCCGAGTAAGGAAAATATTGTGTCCACCAGCGTTGGTATTGTTGGAGTTATGGAACTCATCGACATACTAGTTGCAAGTCGTGGCGTGGCTCCGTTCAGTAAGTAGACGGAGTAACCTAAAATTAGTATTACGGCTCTACATTTTGGGTTTAAGCAAGAGCAACGTTACGAATGGCGCCCAACGTGGAGCCACGCTAACAATAGCAACAACGAGGAGGTTGTTTTGAGTTCGAGGTTGATCGAGATTGTAATTTTTCGTGTTTTTATACCTCGTGAACTGCAGTTAAGTGCTCAGAACTTCGAGGTGGACCGAGTATAGCGCAGACTAACAGGGAATTACTCATGGTGTGAAAAGAAGCAGTAGTTACTTCGAGGAAATTGAGGAAAACGTGGCTCGAGATCCTTTTCAGCGATCGGACAAAATTCTGATTAATTATTATAGAATATCCTCTAGGATTCTTAGCAAAGACTTATTCAAGTAATAGTGAGTCGAGTTTTTGTTGGTATACGAAATAACCGTTGATAAGGTTTCGACTAAACAAGAGACAAAATCGCCAGCTAGAGAGACGAGCGAATGGGTCGAGTTTTCTTTTATTTTCGGGTAGTATAATTGAAGGAGATTCAGCTGCGTTCTTCGTGGACTCTTCAGAGATAATGGTTTATTGAGCAATAGCTAGTCGAGTTGGGTTTAGAGAGGGGATGGAATCATATCGATGATGTCTTCGATCACCAGTGCTCTGGATAGAGGCCTCAACATCGCGAATTTCTTCCCGATCACTTCACGGGTAGAATTATTGTCAACGTCGCGGTCAGAGCCAATTATGACTAGGGCTTCATCGTACCAGAAGACAGTTCTAGGAAAAAGTTGGTGGGCCCCGCCCTTGCGTATATGCGAATATCAAGAACCTCCGGGGTCACCGAATGTCGACACTATTAATCGAGGAACATATAGAGAGGACGGATGTGGAGTACTGAGGTGTCGTAACAGCTCAGATCTTCTCGGCCGAATGGGACCAATGAGTGCGATCCTGAGACAACCTTCGAGTCGCTATCCGCATGCTCGAGACGACTAAGACAAGACTTTCGAGATATCAGCCCCGCTAGTTCAGTTCTTTCGGGTCGAGTTAGTTCTGTTATATGGTATCAGAGACATCGAGTGGAGCGAAATAATCGTGGTTGGAGGAGTTCGCACAGAGGAAGCCGTCAAGAGGAACGCCAAGGATTCAATGATAGCAGTCTCCATGTCATAAAACTGCTGAAAAGTTGGGGAACTCAATATTCCAGGGAAGTCCAAGACTCCTCCGAACGATTCTTATTCAGACTCAAGGCATGTAAGCGACCCACAGGGATTCCCGATTTCGAGTTACTGTCGTGTCTGCGAAGCGCTCTCGTCAAAGAAGCTAGTGACTGGTACGAGGTATACCAAGAGGAAATCCTCACTTGGCACTTCGAAACCTTCGAGAAAGCTTTCAGGCGACAGTTCGTTGAGGAGCTACATCATGATGACATCATGAAAGAGTTACGTGCTCGGTATTAGGGCATGAAAGAGAATGTCACTCCCTTTCTGATGACCAAGTTTCGGCGAATCATAAGCTGTTTAAAGAGACCTCCGTTGAGGAGAGGACAGCTTAACCTCGCTTTCTCCCACTTGTGTCCAGAATATCAGGACTATTTATAGGATAAAACTTTAGACACCTTGGAGGCGATTGAGCGATATGGACGAGATCTCGAATGGAAAGAGTCCATTAAAGAGCGATACAGGTCACCATCACATCGCGACGAGCCGAGAATTCCAGGCACTGCGTACGACGGTTCTCACCGAGCGTTGTACCAAGTCGCTGCCGTCATCAAATCAGCGGAAGAGAACGAATACAACGAAGTAAAACGTCGGCAGGTGAAGAAGGAGTCGAAGATGGAACGACCCGAGAAGTGCGAAAGGGAAATCCCGACGGCAGAGATCTGCCATTTCCCTGCGCCGCCTTCCGAGTTGTCAGTTGAAGCAGTATATCTAGCAGGCAAAGCGACCATCGACGGGCCGTGTTTTGTCTGCCAACTGATAGGACATCGAGCAGCGCAGTGCACTAAATGAATTTTCTACTCCTGCAGGCAGACGGGACATCTGGCTCGAGAATGCCCAATGAGAACCGTAGTTGGAGGCATAGTATGCCAAGGATGCGGCACTGCGGATAATGCGTTAAGAGAGTGCCCTCATCCTAAATGTCGCCACCTCGTCGGGATCTTGAGAAACGGAGGGTGTCGGGACGCAGTGGAGCCCCCTACGTTCCGCGCAGCTCTTACAGAAACTCAAGAATCTGATGAAAGAATTGGTATGGTAGTCTGATGAAATGAATCCTCAGGAGAAAATGATTATACAAGTTATTTGTATACCTTCGAGCACGAGGACGAGAGAGACATCGAAAGTGAGGCAGAAGAAGGATTAGGAGAGAGCACCGAATCGAAGATCTATTGGGAGGTATGGAGTCCTTCTGAATCAGAAAGAGCGAAAGCTTATCCTTCACGAATAGAATCAACAACGCTACCAGCAGAGGAGTATTTGGGGTCGAGTCAGAGTATCGAGGATTCAGGTGGGAGGAAGAAAGCTATTCAGTAGAATAGCTGAAAGGTGGAAGAGATTATGGGACTAGAAGAGGTCGGAGAAGAGGTCGAGAGAAACTTTATTCGAGTGATGGTAGGGGGCGACTTACTTAGCCTTAGTTAAGCTCGGCACCCCGATTTCGCTCGTGGGTCCACGAATTTTAAACAAAAATCGAGGAAGACTTCAGAAGGATAAGGGTCATGTTAGAAAAAGATCGGGTAATCGACTGGAAACGCAGGGAATTCTACGGACCTTTGTTGAAATGGATGGTCATATCAATCAGTTAGATCTCCGGCCACTGAGAATTTGCGGTATGATTTGGTACTTTCGGAGCAGCCGATGGACGATTGGCACGGGCTACGCGAAACTATCGGCGCCCGCGCTGAGGAGAGGGGTGCGCTGATACAGGGCCACGCGCAATAGTCGAGATTCGCGCGCTTTGTAGGACCAATCAGAGAGCAGTATTCGAGACTACTGGAAAGTTAGACAGTAAGTAATTGCGCATGCTCCGTATCGGACCTACTACCGTTCTAATTGCGAGTCATGCAGATTGAACGGTAGTGGGTCTGATGGAAAGGGCATGCCAATCCTAGATAGACGATTCGGATCAACAGAACAATGGTACCCGTTATGTTGCAATATTATTCAAAACCTAATTTTATTTTTTCTATTGCTAATAAGTCATAAGTTACTATTTATTTATAAAAAAAACTTGTATTTTTAATAATTTTATGGTAAAACAGAAATTGAATATTAAAGTGTAATCTAAAAGTCTTAACAAAATTTTGCAGTAAATATATTCTAGAAAATGAACCCAAAAACCCAATCCTGTAAATCGAAACAGGTTGCGTAAAACAATTACAAAAACTAATCATGCTTAAAAATAACTTTATTCATAAGCGAACATATTCTAATGAAAAATTTTTTAAATTATGTATCGTCACACTCTGCTGGGGATCAGGGCTGAGGTGCGAAGGTCATACACAATAAAAACTCGGGATGTAGAAAACACAAAGAACAAACGTTATCTTTATTCAGTATTTAACTTATCCTAATGTACAAAGTTAAGGGCGCCAGGTGCACGCGTCACCGGGCTGCAACTTACGCGGATTCGGAGTATCGCAACTCCCGATGCGAAACGCGCGCACAGACACGCAGTGGAATCGTAAGGGAAAACTCAAAAGGGAGGCAAACCTCGGTCAGGCGACGCTGCGACGGCTCTATCTCTCTCTCGTTTCCTCTGTCGTGCAACCGTGGCTGGGTAGGGTACTCCGCGAGGAGTCATATAAACTCGCACTCACGATATAGTCGGAGCACAGGATAGGCACGACGAGACGGCTACAGAAGCAACGCACGCGGCAGGGCAGTAGGCGATAGAATGGATAAAGCCGCCCGGGTGTATGCGCTGCTCCGGTGTGCTCTAGTTCGCCGATCGGCCGCCTTCTTCACTGCGGCGTGAGCGAGCAGTCCGTACACTGCCGATGCTCGCACGTGTCGCCCGTTGGATGGCCGATACAGCGCTGAACTACTGCGCACTTCTCTCTCTCTCTCACCTTCTCTCTCTCGGCTGACGTCTTCTGCTCCTGTCAGCCGCATGGAAGAGCGAGGCTCGCTGAAGTCCTGCTACAGCTTGTTTCTGTTGTAGCTGCTACTGGTCAGTTTCCTCTGGCCGAACTGTAGAGAGGGAAACCTTTGGGGAGGTTACGCGCCGGGACACGGGTATTGGGAGAGGCAGTGTGCGCGTACGAGTAGGTGTGCGTGCGTGTGCTCGATATCGCGCGTCGAGCTGTTGCTTTCCGCAACCGCCGTGCTCTTAATCCTTCGCGTATTCTAGTGACATGCATTTTGCCGTGTCACAACTCTCCCCTGCTAAACTCGAAGTAGTCCATTGACTACCTTCGCACGTTTACTTCGTCTCTTATTATCCCACTATTTCATTTGCTCTAGCTATTCTTATTCTAAGCTAACCGGCCTCAGCTACGGCGGTGTGAGTGTAACTGTACGTGTCCCCTTAGCTTCTTCTTCTGCAGCTAGGCTTATGTGTAAATCTGTGTGAGTGTGACCCGGTGAGTATGTATTACCTATCTATTGCAACCTGGCGCCAGTAATCTCTCTTTACAACCAATCATACGCAATTACTGAAACTGATCGCGAACTGTCATACAACACTCCAACATTTCCACTCGCTCATGATTTTAAACAATAATGAAAATAAAGAAAAACTGCTGTAGCAGCATCTTACATAGCCGATCTTGGACTCCGGCTCTTTTGGAGCTACGTTCTGGCAACCTGTAAAACATGCTGGCTCTCGCGAATAACAAAAACGAACAAATTTAGCCAAACGATTCAACAAACTGGACTGATTTTATTTAATAAGGGAAAGACCAAATCCATTTTCTATGACTAATGATCTCTTTACTACCAATTGACATCTGAGAAAGAACATGATATACTACCAGCTACAGCAAACATTAGGCCTACTTCCTTAGGCAACGAAGTTGGCGCTGCCCCCACTCCTGACAGCAAGTACGACATGTAGCTATGGTAACGTCTACTTGGCCGCACATATAACATACGCGTCGGCGGGGATGAGGGCAGGCAGTCCGCCCGTGTTCGAATTCTCTGCAATTCCAACATCCAGGCCGAGCGTGTCCAGCTTTATGCGAGGGCTTGACTAGATGGACGACTTTAAGTTCCTCTATGGCGGTCATGGCGGCGGAAGATTTACTTAGCTGCCCACAGCTTTTCTTCCCTAGGGCGTTCACACAATCTTTTTGCCAGTGACCAACTTGGCTACAGCGGAAGCAAGGCTCGTTATTTTTCCTTTTCCGAATCTCCCTGGTACTAGCTTGTGGAGAGACGCCTGTAAATATCATCTGCTCTTGTTTCTTGGACGGGGTTGGTAATCTCTTCGAATGGATTAGCTTCGGTATTAGCAAACCTGGGCTGTTTAAATCGTCTATACAAGGCCTTATAGTGCTTCGCTCTCTTTATCTTTACTACTTTCTTCACTCGTAAGCTTCTAATTGGGGACAAGTCTGTTTTAGCTACACTAACGGAAGATACTGGTGCCAAACTCTGAAGACGACTGATAGGCAGAAAATCTGATCCTGATTGCTTGGTGAATGCTAACTTAGCCTGCCGACGCAGCTTATCAGTAGCATTATCAGGCAGTGGAAGGAATGATTCGTCCGGCGGGGGCGGTGTCCTATATGCTTCTGGTGCAGCTCGCCGGAGCTCGTCTTCCTCGGTTACTCTCTTCAACTGTTTATAAATTCCTAACAACTTTCTTTCCGGGTATGGACGATAGGATGAAGAACGTTGGTAATAGGACCTATTTAACTGCTTCCCTAAATGCAACGGCAGCTTCAACTGATCTAACACCTCTTGAACCTTATGCAATGTCTTTGAAACATGCTTGACCTCCAACGAACACTTGCAATCCATCGAAGCTGAATGACTCGATACTTCGGATTCACGAGCTATATCTAATTTCCTGCCAAAGACTCCATTACTTGGAAAACTGGACGAAAGTTTTGTAGCAGGTGACCTTACTTTATCTTCCCTAACAAAGCGTATCTTGCTACCGCTCCTACTCAAACTTGGATTCGACTTCACAGCTGGAGCTGCATTC
>JAPYZO010001783.1:0-16680 GCA_030522905.1 Torymus flavipes
GCGTCCCGGCCCAGAATTCTGGTCCGTAAAGCATGACAGCTTCGGCGGCACGCACGAGCAGGCACCTCTTGTAAGGCCGTGGGGCTGTCGGTGTTGGCCATTAGCCTGCTCAGCACAGATTTTACTTTTCTCGCCTTGTCCGTTACGATCACCAAATGTTTCCTGAAGGTTAGCGTATTGTCGAGCGTCACCCCCAGGTACCTTACCGCGTGTCTAGCCTGGATCGTCTCACCTCCAACTTGAAAGGGGCACAAGGTGTTAATGTGCCTCCTTGTGAGTAGCACGATCTCGGTCTTAGAGGCTTCGAAATTTACTGTAACCGGTCGTTTAAACAATAGTTTAAATGATTTGTATGATTTACATATATGTACCTTATATTTAATTTTCGTTGGATTTCTTACTTCGAATAAAAACATTACGTACGAATAAATAGTTTTTTAAACCACGTCCTACTATTTGTAAGATTAACAATAATCTTGCCGATGAAATGTCTCAAAATTTTGAATACATCTGAATGTTGCTTTAAAAATGAATAAATTAAAAGTCGTTCAGTTGTGCGAATAAGTAAAAGAATCGACGAATACTTCAGTGAATATTCACTTGTTAATGCAGTGGAGTATAATATTCTCTGCATAATATCAGTCCACTCATACTTAGGTATGCTGTATGACTATTATTACGCGATACTTCTTGAAATAATTTTTCTCCTTTTGAATTTCAAATTCTTGCATGAGGGTAAAATAAATTTTGAATATCTTTCACTCAAGTATAAAGAAAAATTTTTTATTTCCCTAACTTACTAAAATACGCAGATCTAACATACAATACTACAACTGATATTAGTATAAAAATTGTAACATACTATTCTACTTATATAATTTATTTACAATTAATAAATAAGTACATCGGCCGAGCTTTGGTGGGTCAGTACGGTATTAATAAAGTGAAGGTAATGAGAGACCCTGGTGAACATTTCCGGTTGGTTGATATTACACTTGCGGTCGTTCAATATTCCAATGATTGTTCCCTCGTGAACAAGAGGTCCACCTTCGTCTTCCTAAGAAACAGAATAGAAATAATTCCAGATTCTTTCATAAACATGAGGCGAAAATAATTGTCTATATATATTAAAACAAATTCTGACGTTGAACTTACGAAACAAGAATGGGAAGTAGGATTCCATGGCCTGGCACAGATCGTACCATCAGTAACCACGTTGTCAACGTGATCCTGGCATTCCTCGTTCGAGATTACAGTCGTTTGCATAGAACGTAGCTGGTTCACGTACTGAAGATAGGTCTTATTCAATCCCTGTGGTTGGTTGGTGACTGCCCTTGCATAGTCAGGTCCATAACCCGTGAAGGTGGCGCTAAAGCCCTCGTAGTCTCCATCGAACTCTGGTAGGTTGACCTTCCTGAAGCGCTTGTCATCGTTAAGGTCGAAGCTCATTCTCACCTGAGGGTTATTGCGATAAGATATTTTTGAGTGTTATTGTTTTGCGGTCAATAAGCGTGATGTTATTGTGTAATTAAATTAGTTTTAGTGAGTAGTTTGATCTGTTTTCAGTTAAGTCAACTGTAAATTATTGAGCAATCAACGTTTGATGTTTGTGATATTCCATTCTCGAAAAGATTTATCAAATTCAGATTGATGAAAAGATGAAAAATAAGGAAAATATTCGGTATTCTTTTTTACAGCTGTTTTTAGGCTGAACGATTTAATTTTAATACTTCAATTCTGAACCAAATTAAATTCCAGCAGACCATTTGTATCTTGTGCTAATTTGAAATGTTCATCAACTGACCATATACGATTATTAAAACATTTTAAGTCTTTTTAGCTTTTACATGGGGTTTAGGTTGTCCCCTTATGACAGACACCTCAGATCCCTAAAAATTCATCCATAAGAAAAGCTCACATCAACCTTCAGAATTGCGATATCGTGCAGGTGTCTTCTGCAAGCCACACCAGAGTACTGTCTCGGTACGAACGACTTCACCACGTTGTGGAAGGTTCTGGGGTCGAGGTGTGGGCTATAGTTTGCAGCCCCGATGGCGCCTCCAGTCCTGATGACGAGATCACAGCTGCGGATTCGGTCGACGCAGTGGGCCGCTGTCAGAACGTGTCTGCGGTCGATGATGGCGCCACCGCAGAGTAGGGCTGGGACACCCCGAACTACGCGCATGATGGACACCATATAAGGATAGTTGCTCTCCGGGGCCACCTCACCGTCGAGGATTCGGGGCTTCCTTGACATCTTGGTCCCATTATGAGCTGGCCTCGCAGCTGCTTCTACGATCGTCGTGGATGATTCTTCCAGAAGCGTCGTCTCATCGTGCGGAATATTCTCAGCTATATAAATAAAATTAAAAAGTGTTATTGCATTTGTTATTAAATTCAGAATTTTTTAATGTCCAAGAACTTTATTTTAGTTTTCACTACGCAATTTCTGATCATAATTTTGCATATAATAAAATATTAAAAACAATCAATCTAGAATATTCGCATTTCCAGAATGTTAATAGGTGATTTGTTGTTTGCACATTAATCTTTGTTATCAACTAGCAAATACAATGATATACAAAGTATCATGCGATTACGCAACTTACCGCCAATCAGTGAAAAAGTTATTAAAATTACAATGAAGAAGATCAATAGCCTAGGACCATACATTTTGACAGTAGCTAAATGTAAACTGGACGAAATGAGGGGACAAAATGATATGCTGTTGCATAATGTACAGAGTTCTTAAATACTCAATGGACTCCCCACCTACCAAATTCTTGTATAATGTATGGACACACGCTGGCAATAATTGAAAAACAAGTGAAATTGACATTCGTGCAATCGCTATATTTCATGTATTGTAGATACAGCAAAATCATTATTATTCAAACTAAAGTACGATCGTAGGGTACGTACCAGTGGTCCGATATGAAGACCAAATTTTTCCTAGTAGAAACAGAGGATTGGCTAAATGTATGTACAGCGAGATAAGTAAGGAAAGAAAAAGTGCGTAAAAAGCAAGTATTTTTGGAAATAGATATGAAAAAATTGATAGATAGAGGTGAAGAAACGGCAGCTGCTAGTATATTGATACTTTCTTTATCTTCATTATTTTTGCATATGTATACATACTTCATGTAATTTTGGAAAAAAATTTTAGAGTTTTGGAATTTCCAAAATAAGCAAATTACCATATGAAATACTTGTACGGTAAGCTAATAAACTAAAAAAAATTTATTCTATAATAAATTCATCTTCCTTCTGGCGCGATAACGTGATAAAAATGCTAATTAAAGTATAAGAATATTGTAGATATCAAAAATAAAAATGAATCTGCTAGCGTTATAGCTACGTGTTATTTCTCATTATGCTCGTAAATCATCGATGATGGATTTTCGTGACGACATTCCTGAATATATTATTATTTATTACTTTTTCAACGTTTTTCATAAAACCAGCAATCTCATTAAATTTTATTAAATAAAGTCAAGTTGAATTAATTGAATCTTTTACTTTTAATATGAATATTCCTTGTATATCTTCGATCACAATCTGCTAACATTTTTATATTGACCACATATTATGCTTTATGAGTCAAACAGTATTTCTTCTGTAACGAATAATTTTTGAACCAATCAAAATGATGTCACTCTGTTATAATGAAAAGTGATCAACAATTAACACGAATTTCGTTCTTTTTTGTTAGCTATGAAATTACTTCGTATACTGCATTACATTTTATATTTCATATTAGATTTTTATATTACTTCCAAGTTTGATAAATCGTAAAATTTTCATACCATTATTAGCAAAATTTATTTCAATTTAAAAATCTGTTCAGCATAATTATAATGTATCAAAATATTGCTACAAGTTATTCAATAAATTATAACGAGGAAAAAAATTTGTTGTTTATATAAATTCAACCTATCTGACTATTATTTAAGGAGTTCAATAAGTAGGTTTGTTATTTTTTTTAACATTTAGTTTATTAATTGTTTATTTAGTTTACATGAAAAAACTATGTACAAATTATCATGAAAAAATGAAACGACAACGATCTGATGAACTTCCATAATAATTAGCGAACTTCCACATTGTAAGTATTTTGGTGCTCCAGTACACTCTTGATGAATGGTATGTATGTCGAAACTCTGGTGAATACTTCGACGTTGCCTTTAGCGAACTTGTCTTTCCGCCCATTCAAGATTCCTAAGATGACACCGTCATGAACGAGAGGACCACCGTCATCATCCTGTAAAACAAATTAAACGTACAATTTTGCTTACAAAAATTTCCCTTTTGTAAACCCTTTCCAAAATTATCTTACCATAAAGGTGTTGGCAGTGATATCAATAGGCGCAGCGCAGATTGTACCGTCGGTGACGATAACAGTCGCCTTTTCCTGACATTCCTCGTTCGAGATAATAGTGGTTTGCAGAGAAAGCAGCTGATCTGGGTACGCGAACGCGGGTTTCTCAGTCAGATCGTTGCGGGAAGTCGGGTGTACTAGGTCGGCTCCGTAGCCGGTGAACATGGCCAGCGCACCCTCGTAGTCGCCATCGTACTCGGGCAGGTTGACTTTCCGGTAGCGCTTGTCGTATGCTAGGTCGAAACTCTCCCTTACCTGTAAATAAAAAAATTTGCCAAGTTCAAAACAGTATAACTCTCATACTGTACGTTAATATTTTAGATACCAAGATTTTAAAAGTTTCCAAAGATTTAAAGTCTAGATTTAGGTTACATCTGAAGAGTGAATTTCTAAGGAAAATCATGATTCACCTTCAGAATGGCAATATCATGTTGATGCTTTCGGCAGGGCAGACTGGAATATATCTTGGGAGTGAAGATCTTCACGACTCTGTGGAAGGATCTGGGCTCGGTATGTGGTTTGTTCGGCTCTGCGCCCACGACACCGCCGCTCCTGATCACGATGTCCGAGCTCTTGACCTTGTCGACGCAGTGCGCGGCGGTGAGGACGTAGCGCCGGTGAATGATCGCACCACCGCACTTCAGGAAAGGCACAGTATCGACGATACTCATCACCGCGACCATGTAGCGGTAGTCGCCTTCGTCGCTCGCCACTCCATTGATGATGCGGCTCTCGCTGTGGTCATCATGATGGATTATCTCGTTCTCGTATGGGTCTTCGGTTACAACTGTAGAATGTCAATAGAAAATTTAAGGTACCTTTCAAGAAAAAGCTCTCTATAAAAGTATGTTGATTGACTTACGCTGAGCATAGGAGATGCTTAAAGTAATTCCGATCAGGAATAGCAATGTATAGCGGTAATACATTTTCCCAAAGTAAACTGTAAGGTGGAAAAAATATTGATGTAAATAAGATTGATCGCAAAGATGGTCTAAGACTTGCTAACTCAAATTGATCGTTTATATATGAGAAGTGCGGCCCAATCTTTGATAAAAGCTGATAAAATATTAGCTTTGTATGATTTCATATTTTACGGAGAAATCGTCAGCATTTTATCTTCGCTTTAGTTTACTCCATTTTTATATAGGACGTAAATTTATCATAGTAAAAAATAATCATTATTTTTTTTAAACATAAAATTCTTGTGATTGTTCTTGAAAATTCAGATGAATAAAATGCATCAGACATATATTATGTTAGTATTCAGATTATCATATTGCAAATATTGCATAGTTAAATTTAATCTTTCTTAGAACTCCGAATAAAATTATCCCAAAAATATTGACAAATTCTTCCAAATCAGAATACAATTGAATGCTCGACGATCTTTTATTAAACTAAAATAATATACAAATTATAGTAGATATATAAAAAATATCATCCTACAAGTACGAATTATTAAATCTAAGGAATTACTTTGCCGTTTTCACGTATTTCGATACCGTACCAAGCAAAGCCTGCTAAAAATACCAAACTACTGAACCCGTGTCAGAAAGAAATCATTCCGCGAGCTTTCGTACAAACATTGGCCCGCGAGCTGCGGCAAACATCATCGATCTTTGCTCCGCCCAATTGCTCCACGATACCAATCATCGGGAAGCGCGCGAAAGATAAAGATCCACAGGGTCATCGACGCGCGTGCTAAAGCAGCTTGCGAAAAGAACGCGCGCGTGCGCTGGTATGCAGGCGTACACGCGTGCGCGTGCGAGTATCCGCGATGGGGGCAAGTTAAACACTCAATACATCTGTCGATCGCGATGATTCATGTGATATCGGAGGTGTCGATTGGTCCGCGTACCCGCACGCGCCCGATTATTTTCGTCTTATCAAAATTCGGCATAATAGTCAGATGTTGCAAAAAATCTGTGTTTGGTCCGGATGACGCACGCGCGCATCGTGATCTTTGTTTGCTTCTCGGGGTTGAAGCGCCGGGTATTTAAGCGCCGGGGTAGCTTCGGATAAGTCACATTCGCCAAGCGCATTTGGCAACGATCGGTATTATATCGAGGAGCTGCAATAGCAATCGCAAGTTATTACCTGACTTTAACAAAATGTTCAGCCGCAATTTGATTCTACTCCTCGTCGGACTCTTCGCGAGTGTCGCCTTCGCTAAATCCATCGATGGTAAGTTTAATTTACTATCTCTTATTCAAAAGTAACAACGATTTATAAAGAAAAAGTTTTATTTATAATAATTTTAATTGACATAAATAAATTCACACATTTTATAACTTTAACATTGTATTTTGCAATACATTTAGAAAAAAAAATTTCTCTCAGTAGATTTTTTGTAACGAAATTAAAACGTTTAAATTATATTCGAGAGTGATTTCAATGCTAGTCGTGCGGTAACAGTCGCTTGCTTACGAAACTCACGAACGCTAAAATTTAACTATACAAATTTTAATTTGAAACCCAACACCCTTCTAACAAACCATGACTTTACTCGTAGCCGCGCCAAAGGAATCACAGGAACTCAAGGAACCAACAGAACCCAAGGAACCAACAGAACCTACGGTTCCCCGGCCACGCTACCATGTCGACATCCTACGCCACAACCCCGAGACCGACGCACTCGTGCACGTTTGCGACGGTGCAATCCTCGACGCGCGCCACGTAATCACAGCCGCCCACTGTGTCGTCGATGAGAAGGTCGCTACCCTGTACGTGAGGAGTGGTGCCGACAGTCCGCCCCCAGCGAACATGGACTACAAGGAGGAACGTCTGTTCTCGCGCGTCAATAAAATCATGTATCCCAAGGACTACGTCGCGACTGCCTGCCGTCACCACGAGCACGACGTCGCCATTCTCAAGGTACAGCGGGCCTTCGACCTCGCCTACGATCAACTCTACCGTCAGGTTAACCTCCCCGAGCCGGTCAACGACTACGAGGAGTACTCGGCTGTCATCTCCGGATACAGCAACGAGAAGCTGAACACTCTCGCCACTAAGGTCATCTCCAACGAGGAGTGCTCCATGAAGGCTACATCCATTGTTACCCAGGGCAACATCTGCGGTGTCTTTGTTCCCAAAGCCTCTGAATACAACAATGTAAGTATGGAATTCTGAATTCAATCAGTAACGATACTGTATTGTAATGAAGAACCTAAAACCTAGATACTAAATGAACTATTATTTTTGCAGGACATCAGCGGCAGTCCCCTCGTCCACGACAACACCCTCATCGGTATCCTGAATGCCGCAAACAACTGCAGCCAGGAGACCAAGTCTACTTTCAAGTGCGTGCCTCAGGCACCTGAGCTCAGGCTCTACACCAGGGTCACCGCCTACCTGGACTTCATCGAGAAGGTCCTGAACCACAAGGCTGGCGCCGATATCGTCTACATCCCCTGAATTCGTCACTCGCGATATAATACCGCGATGAAGTATTAAAACACGTTGTAAATATTTTGTTAAATAATGAAAAGTGTTGTTAGTGTAGTTGAGAAACGAATGATTGTTCGGATACAGTATTGTTGTGGCAGCGTACTGCTACAGAGAGTAGAGTGTGCTATCGAAATTGAAAATAAAGATTAATCGTTACCAAAAATATTCCGATTGTTTTACATTATGAAAAATTTCCTGACCCAATTTTTTAACAGTTTTTCGTATTTTCTTCGATAGGGTAAAAATAGATGATTTTTATGTTCATGATTTATTTATCTGGACATTATTTTGAACATTCAATTTAAATTATATTTGCTGGAGTTTTTGGTTTTGAACCTAGAGATAATTTGTACAAAAATAAATAAAATATATATTATAATTTATAGGAAAAGGAAATAACAATATTATAAGTGTATACTCTTGTACTCATAATTGAAAATATAGACAAATAATCGGAAAATTCTATTGCTTAATATTTTACTGAAACGGTTTCCAAGACAAGTAATTTTTCAATCATAAAAATGGTTGAAGATATCAGTAATCTAATTAAAGTCTCATCTACTGAAGAATAAAATCGATTTTTATATAATTTCATTTACATCAACCTTTGATTTGAACTCTTCGAATACACCCACAGTTCCACTCGTTTTAAGATTTTGTTCAGTAAGCTTTAGGAATAAAGATAAATCAGTTATATAATAATCAATTGCAGAATAATCATGCAATGAACAATAAGTAGAAAGTAGTAAAACAAAGCTTTAATATAAGCTTTAATTTATTTTAAGATATTAATTCTCCAGTTATTTATTTTCTCTAGATATTTCGAAAAACTAATCTATCTTTGTCTCTAGAGTCCAATAAACCAAATTCTAACACTAAGGTTCATTTTTTTCCTAAAAAAATTGTATCCTTAAATATCAGATGAATTCATAATCCGGAGTTGGGAGACATTAATCAATTCGATAATTTAGTGTCGTATAGGCGAATCTGATATAATCGAATGGTAATTGGACAATGATGTGGACTATTTATTGTATTAGTAACGAATGATTCATAATAAAAATGATAATACGAAGAATACACTACATCCAAAGGTGAATTTCAATTAAGATTTCTCATGTATGGATTTAAAAGAACATCTAACTTTAAATTTCATGTAAAACCATCGAAACTTGAGAAGAATTAGAAGGTATCGAAATTTCTGAGGAAAATCCCAGATCTGACAACAGGAGTAAATATGAGAAATTTATGCCTAGGTGCACGTGTATCATCAATAATCGAGCATACAAAAGAGAAGTATTTAGCAGTACCGATAAAAAGCTCGCTAGGGGAGCCATTAATTTCAATATGCAAATATGGCGTGATGGTGGTTTGATAATTATACAAAGTGTGTCCACGAGTATAATGTGCATAATTAATTCACCTTGCATCATAAATCAATATATAAATAATACAAGTTATCAGCAAGTTCATTAACACGCGTGCCTGTAAAACTATGTTTGTGATCTTTGGGGGCGTGTGCTTGCCTACAGTTTCTAATTATTCGAAGCATCTCGATGTTTGCATTGAGATAGATTAAAAACTACTTAAATATAAGAAACCGCAATATCTATTTAATGTCAATGAAAATTTTCCTCCTCAGGCGTTTTCTTAATAAAAATTCCCTTTTAAGATATAAATTAATCCAGTATAATGAAAATAAAAAAATTTGGAATAAAATAGGATATGTTAAAAGTTAAATATGTTATTTTTTCCGATAAATGAAAATTCGTTTAATTATGAGCTTTTATTCAATGTATTAAATCAGTTGTAAGCTAAATAACTTGGTTTATGAAATGATTGTAAAACGTAATCCTTAAATTAAGTACTAAGCAGACTGTAATAAATGCACGCGTCAGCTGTGCAAAACGCATGCAGTATATTAGCAATCAATCAAATTAATTGAACTAAGCAGGCAATATTTTAAAAATCACTACTGTTTATATAATTCATCTGCCTATGAAAGTAGAACGACACAATCGACAAAAGACTTTACAAAAACAACGAGGAATATTTTTGCGTCATAATGACATTGAAATGATTTTAAAAAAGATAAAAATGTGATTTCGAATTTTATAATTGTTTTAAATATTATATACAAATTTAATTTGAAAAATGATTATCATGGCTAGTTGTTCCTGCATTATTTATTTATTGTACACATTTTTATTAACCAATCGATCTACATATGTTTTTTCCAATAATATACGGGAAAAAATTTTTCAACACTTTTGGTCTTGATTCACTAAAAGAACATATTTTTACTTAAAAAACTTTTTGTTACCAATTATCATAATGTTATGGATTTTTCATAAATTAATTTAAATTATTAGCAAAGATTGATTAAAAATACTAAAAGATGGTAATAATATTAGTTATTAAGTACAACAAAATTCTATTTTAAAACTGCGTAAAATTATTACTGCTCATTTATACGCAAATATTCTTTAAAATATGCTTTTATCAACACTGATTTCAATCTAATAATACATAATTATCCATCAATGCCAAACGTATTCAATGACTGTAAAGCTAACACAAATTTTAAAAAATGACATCACAAAATATCGTTCGATGCTCCAAAAAATTTATCAGATAAATTACCTTACAAATGCTTTCAGAAAAGTAAATTAATTAATCAATCGCCACATTTTGCAACCGTTCTTAAATTAGCGGCGTTTCCATCACCCGCAACTGGAATTTTATCACAAGATTACCCCGAATTTGATTACATTTTCGTAGAATTATTCAGAACATTCGCAAAACTCAAGAAATCATCCTCAACGTAATTTACGAAAAGAATTTTATTAAATTAACATCCTCAAAAATGAAGAGTTATAGCATCTTCTAGAAACTAAACCTCGAATACCTAACCACACGGCGCCCCATAAATCATGCCAAATAAACCAAGCCCATCGAATTTCCACCTGCGCGCGTTTAATTACCTCGTGTATGCCATTGTTACCCAGTGCGCCAGTGCGCGAGTATGTACACAGCGTATGCACCCCCGAAAAAACGCTGCCGGCTCGCCGCCAGGTGTGGGAAGCGAAGGTTATATAGCGCGAGGGAGAAAGTGCCGCGACCGTGAGCTCGTGCGAATTCAAGGCTACGCACGTGCTTTTCCCATTCAATTAGGCGCGAGCGCGTGCGCGGTGAAATTTGTCCGCGTTATTAATGTGGAAATAAACGAGATCGCAATCGGCACTGTACAATGCGTCTGTAAGTATAGCTGCGAATATTTTCTCAAAGCGAGAGAGAGAAGGCAATAGATGCTAACGAAGGCGCACGCACCGTATTTGCTCGTCGTTTAACGAGTGCGAGAGCTCGATTTGGCGGTATGATAAAGAGGTTGTCGATTTTTTCTTCTTCTTGCTTTTCTGAAATAACTATATATATACACACACGTGTCTTGTGGTTGTGAGAGTCTATGTACGTTATTTAGTTGTAATTTGTACGTATATGTACGGGAGAGAGAGTGATATTAAAAGTCATCGGACGAACGTATTTTCATATCTTTATACATGTGTTGAAAAGTTAATTATGATAAATAAGAAATGGCTTAACTGACAAGCTAATTACGAGAGCTACAAGAGGTGTTTTAATTTAACTCGGAAATTGTTGCATACTAAATTCAATTTCTGACGTCCGCCTCTCCGACTATCACGAAGCGGACAGTAATGTGCATAATCACAAAGTAGAAATATATATATTGAGTTTTAATACGTTTGCATATTTTTAATAGCATCGTCTCAGAAAAATTGAAATTTCATTTCTGTAAATACGATCTCCTCAGTATACGCTTCTAAAATTTTATAATAAATATAATCAAAATAGAAAAAACACAGATTTAATTTTAATAGCCACACATCCTTCTCAAAATTGAATTCACCACCACCATACAGCACGCAGACAATTAAAATTCTCAAAAATCACTTATGAAATTCTCCGAGCCTCGCGAGCGCGCGTGTCTCACCCTCCCCTCTAATCCATTAGCCTCGTCTCGGCCGCTTATAATTAGACGAGCGCGCCGTGGAGAAGAGACGCGACGCGCGTCGATGATCGCTCGTCTCTCTCCGTGGGCCGTAACTCACGCGCAACTTTCCCGCTGTGCGACAGGATCTAATTAATGGCAAATTAATAGCCCGCCCCGCGCACGCACGCACGCACGCCGCGCAAACAAGCGAACACGATTAATCGCCTGCATGCGTCTGTTGAGGATGAAAATGGGTTGAGGGTTGAGGTGAGTCGGTGGAATTAATTAGTGGATGGGGGGAGGTGTGGCGAGGATGGTAATGAGATGCGGCGTGGGAAGTTTGGAAAAATTTTAAAAAGAACTTAAAGTTCATTTTCATGATAAAATAGCTTTTTCTGTATTAAAACGCTGGTTATGTGAATCAAAAAATCGAATCTAACGATATACCTTTACTTACATTTTGCAAAGTGGTAAACCGTACGAAAAAAAGTCACGATAGAACAGGTATTCGTTATTTTGACCTTTACTTAATCACTTATTAATAGGAATAAATAAAATTTATATAATAATACTGTGAGAATGATCTAATAGATGTGTGCTCTAAAGTAGTTCAGTCCAGACTAACGCACGACACACGTATTTTCTTATTTTTTTTCCACTCAGACAACGCGCGTGGCGGCCCCGAGTCTGATGCATCAGCAGGTAAAGGCACGACGAAGCGCGCGGAGATCTATTCGATACTCCTAGCTCTCGGCCTTCACCTTTGCCTGCCTTCTCCGGTATTCGCTGCGTAATGAGAATTCGTCTTGACGCGCTGTGCATCCAGAATGCTGGCAAAAATTTTTTAAAAAGAATCATTTCCATGATTTTTACCTCGCGTGTTTTTATTTGAACGTTTTCAGTTGGATAATAGTATATGTATGGTATAATGGGGTTTTATCACGATCGATCAAATATACATACGTTGTAGCGTGTATAAGTAGACATATTTCAATATTTGAATTTCTGCGGTTTCTTCAATCAACCGATGCGACATATACTTCATACTTGTTATTTTAAAATAACGATTTCGGTAATTTGGCAATTAAAGTGTGGATTCATTACAAATATTCTGGACCGCAGCGGCTTTTTTTTTATGCATAGATTATTAATGTATACTAATATTTGGGTAACTGTTTCATACAGTCATCCGATTATATGATGAAAAATTTGACATATTCTATTAAACGATATTCCACTTTTACTTCTTCAATTACGTCATAAAAAAGTCAATACGTAATTTCTGCATTACCTCATATATTTTTTTTATTTTTAAATCTGTTTAATGTCAACGTACTTTGTGATCCTTTTTATTCATTAAGATTTTAAGAATGCGAAGGTCAAATAAATGTAATTATCTGACCTGAAAATATTTATATATTTTATAAGTATATAAATTTTTTTAATATAAATCATATTAAGGATCAAACGAAAAAATACTTGAATTAATTAAAAAAAAGTAATTTATTTACGAAGTATTCCGAAATAATTTAAAAAAATTAAATTTTATCAGACTTATAACATATATATTTTACAAATTCACGTTCTTTTGGAAAACATTGTTCTTCTAATCAGTCGTGTCTTTTATTAAATTGCATAATTTATCTGTAGACTACATCGGACGAGACGCGTCCGTCCAATATTTTCTGAATGAAATTGACGTAGGTCGAGACCCTGGTGAACAGGTCGGGCAGTTCAGTGTTGCAGGTGCTGGGGGCGTTCAGGATTCCGATGATTTGGTCGTCGAAGACAAGGGGATCACCACCATCGCCCTATAATACAGAAACAATAGTTAATCATCAACGAAATAAACAACGAAACCTAAGCAAAGTTCGGGATACTTACGTAGCAAGTGTGGCCCTTGTTGTGGAACGACTTGGTGCAGAGGCTGCCCCTGGTGAGGATGTAAGTTCTTGAGTCCTGGCAGTCGTCGTTGCTAATGACCTCGGTTTTCAAGGACTTGAAGTTGCTGCCCTGTTCTGTGGTCATGTGCTGTTTGGCATCGTGCACGCCGAAGCCAGAGACGGTGGCCTGCTTGCCTTCGTAGTCGTTATCCTGGACTGGCAGCTGCAGTTTCTTGAACATCTTCTCATCGGCCAGGTCAAAGGTTCCGACAATCTGTAGCAGATAAAAAAGTATTGTTATTAGTCTAATTTTGGTATTATCGAGACTACATAATACCTAGTTATTTTAGGTACAATAATTTAGGCGGACAAAAAACCTTTTGCCGAATATTCGTTACAATATCTGATTTTTATAGACTATTAAAAAACTATTTGTAAAAGTTTATCAAATTTCATCGATGAATACTTTAGGTCCAAAACTTAGGTTTTTGCAGTTAGCGTTGGCTGATATATTACGGTAGAAAAACGGCAGAAAAATAATCTCTCACCTTCAGCACGGCGACGTCGAACTCGTGGTACCGCGCGTCCTTGATATAATCTCTGGGGTACATAATCTTGGCGACCTGACGGAAAACACGGCGCTCCCTGTGAGGTTTGCCGTCAGGTGGCGACTCGTTGCCACCAGCGCGTACGAGAACCTCGCTGCTACGTTTCTCGTAGACGCAGTGGGCAGCGGTAAGGATATAGCGACGGTGGATGATGGCGCCACCGCAGACGTGGTGCGTTTCGCCGGTCTCGGGGTCGAGGTTCAGGATGGCCACATGGTACTTGAAGTTTGAGGCGTCCCTTTCTTCGCCGCCGATGATCTTTGGTCTACGACGCTGAGCTGTAGAAAGATGATGGTGGTTAGAAAAATTTGTAATCCCGAACTGTTTTGGGCTATGAGTATTTGGGTTTGAGTGACTCATAAACTATTCACAATTTTTCAAAGTAGAAATTAAAATTTTCTCTAAATTACCAAAATAGAGTTTTATTCTACTGAAGATACGTTAGATTATCAAAAATACTCAATAGTTGTAAACAACATTCAACTCACCATCGGTAAATGAAAGGCACAGGGCCACTCCTAACACAACCCACAAAAGCTTGCAGTGCGACATCTTCGTCGACCTGAGAAACCCGCGATTGGAAAACGTGAGACCCAATGTGACTTTTCCAAAATTAAAATCCCACTTAAATACGACACTTCCCCACCAGTACCGGTGAAGATCACGTGTGTGGCGCCCGATCAATCCCCAAAAAAACCTTATCGCGTGGAAACAATGCGTCAATAAGTTCAGCTCTCTCTCCTCTTTGTTTAACGAATTAGTGCAGCATGTGGTCGATGATTCAGCGCGAACAGAGGAGAGATGATACATGTGTAACGAGAGAGAAGCGCGTGAGGGGAAAAGATTGTTTTCGCGAATCTGATGTCATTTTTTATCGCGATCGATGCGATTATCGCGTGCATAAATTGTGTAATATGTTTTCTTTTTTTTTACCATTGAAAAGGAATCGAACACATGTGTATGATTTAATAATGAAACAAATAAATTTAAAATCAAATTTGACAAGAATTAATAGTATGCTTGATTCGAAAAATCGTTTAATAACGTTGGAGGATTAAAAACAGCCTAAAAGTTGTAGTTTGGTGGAAAATATTTTTGTAAACTACGCGACGTAGATTTGTAAATCATATCGTGGAAAATTTTTATTCGAAATGTTATCTCGATTTGAAATTTTATTAATCTTTTTATGCAAATATTTAAGGATGTAGTTTTAGATCAAATGTATATATAAAATATTGACATTATTAACATAGATAATAGTTGTTTAATAAAAATGGGCGATAATTTAAGTTTCGTGGATATACTTTGCTAATATTGCTAAGAATAATCATCAAGAAGAATCAGTTATTTTAGTTGTTTGAATGTATGCAAGTATACGCAATATTTTTAGATAATGAAAAGTAGTAGGAAAAACTTCAGTGTTGCAATATGCGATCTGGATCAATACATTTCATACATTATTCACAATACAAAATTTTCGTTCATCTGATTCAAGCATTTGTATGAATTTTTAATTAAAATAAATCACTCTAACTTTACATAAATTTTTTAATCAAACTGGAACAATTTTTTTATTACGAGAAAAGCCATTGATATTTATTGCTTTTTTAATATGCAAAAAGCTAAATTAATTGATATCGCAACATTTTTTAATTTAAAGAATGTGAGAAACTTAACAGTAAAAATAAGATTTAGTTTAGAAAATATAAAATTCTACAATGTTCGACGATGTGCAAGTAGATAAATCCCAACTACAACAAGACACCTAGTTTTCACTTATTATTTTTATTTTTTCCTTTAAAAATACAAATCTCTCCCATCATCTAAATACCTCATAAAATTCAAATATTTTCCTCGACCCACATACAAATTCTTTCAATTTTTCAAATACCCCAACCATCCACCACAACCAATCCTCACCGTCCCTATACCATCTCCCACCACCCTCCACACTTTTCAAACTTCCATCCATTTTTCTCCCATCATCCTCCCCAAAAAAACCCCTTCATCCTCTCCAGCCACGAACTAATCTGCATACACCAAGACACCCCTATACCCTCCCCACATGCATCTCCTCGGCGCATCTCTCGCGCCGATCGGCGAAACGGATCGGTCGCGACCTCTCGCGCCCGGCGGCGTCACGACTCCTCCTCCTCCTCCTCTCTTTTCTCTCTCCCTCGGAAAAATCGCGCCGCCGCCGCGCCGACAATCGCGAAAAAGAAGAAGAAGAAGACGAGAGAGAGAGCGACTGCAGCTCTCGCTCGCAGGTGAAAAAGAGCCGGTGAGAGATCGGCGCCCGATAAGGCAGGGCCGCGGCGCCTCCGCGACGCGCATCTATATGTACATGTGTAT
>JAPYZO010001784.1:0-50232 GCA_030522905.1 Torymus flavipes
TGAATGGCTTAGCGATGCAATTGTAGATTCGTACAGCCTGCGTACGATTGTTTAGATATGACTGTATAAGCTTAAAAAGGTTACCGCGAACGCCGAAGTAGTAGAATATAGTAATTTTTCTTATATTTATAGTAAATTTGAATAGGTCATTTCTCTCAGTGCACACTATTAAAGAGCGTGCACGGAGCGAACGCTTAGTTTATTTCGAAATTCTTCCACGTGCCAAAAACTTGTTGCCCTCTTCATTCCCAATATACTAATAAACAAGCCATAACCAATCCATCCCACACAACGTAGACTGCATACCCTCATCAATAATAAACCTCCTTCCTCGCAAGGGCGAACCTTCGGACGAATGGCGCTGCCAAGAAATTGTCTTTCCCCCGACGCCACATTCGTTAGCAATTGCTTTTTTTTCAAGGAATCAATTCTCGAAATTGCCTCTCGAAGCCGTCCCCTCTACCCCCTCCCTCTGCTTCCTTCTGCGCTTATCGACTCTCGTCGACCTCTCTTCTCTCTTGCTGGAGAATGCAGATATTCCACGAGCTCCGCTCGTGTATGTGTTTCTTTCTCGCGCCGCCGCCGCTACCGTCGTCGTCCCTCTTGACATTCTTTTCTACACGTGCCCGTGCATACGGGTGTTTTTCTTGAAAGATTTTGACAAATTTTTTTCCGCCGTACGTAAGTACATTTTTATCAAGATTGTTCGAGATTTTTACAAGAAAGACTCATTTATATTGTTCGAAATACTTGTTACTACTCGTATTAAAATGTTGTAGTTATTTGTAAATAGGAAGAACGATTTGCAGAAAAAGATTGTAATATAGGTGAATTTTTTTTTTATGACGCCGTTTTTAAGCACGTATCTTCTATCAAATAAATATTTCATTTCTAATAATCAAATCTACGAAATCATACTTTTCAATCTTATATTTATATATCAACTATGAGTACCAATAACATAAATTTAGTGTGATTCAGTCTCCTGTAGTAACCGGCGCATAACCGTTGCACTGAGTATCGGTAAAGTCCTTTGATAGTGTGGTGTGCCGAAGCCAGCTTCAAATATTCAAATAAGCAATCGGGATACCCGATAGGAGTCAGGCGTAACTGCGATGAGCTTGCCCCGGTCAACTTAATCATCCAGAAACGCGACAGATACTTGCGTCCAGCTCGGCCGTAATATCTCAACTATGCTCAACGACTTGCGTGATTAATTTACGAACTTTGTATACTTCTGCTGAATTGAAAAATAATTATTTTTTCCGAAATAGGAAGCTTTACTGTTGGCAAAGATATAGTAACGGCAAGGGATTATAAAAATCTAGTTTCTGTCCATATTATCAATTTATTGTGAATTGCGATAGAATAGAATAGAATAGAATACTGAATAGTCATTTATTGTAAATAAGTAGCATTTAAAAACGGTATATCAAAACATTTGTGAATACATCGTGTATAAGGATACCAGTAAACGAGGTTTGATAAGTGTGAAGTTTATCACTCTATCCAATTGAGAATGACGATCATTCATATTGTCAAAAATATCAAGCCATTGTGTACTCTTTTCAGAACTTTTTTTACAAATGAGTGTTTCAAGCTCAATCAATATGTCTACAAACACATAGCATATACAGAACTTTAATAATAATTAATTTTTAACTAAAAATTAATGTTTCGAATATATAGATATACAATATATTTTTTGAGTCAGATATACTCTCTAAAGTTGAATTAGTGAAAATTGCTCCACCATTTCAATTAGTGGAAAAAACTACTAATTTATTAGTGAATATTCACTATTTCATTTAGTAGACCATTTCAATTAGTGGAAAAAACTACTAATTTATTAGTGAATATTCACTATTTCATTTAGTAGTTTTTTAAAACTACCATTTTAATTAGTAGTTGTTACTAATTTAATTCGTAGTTTTTAAAACATCACTAATGAAATAGTGAATATTCACTAATAAATTAGTAGTTTTTTCCACTAATTGAAATGCTGGAGCAATTTTCACTAATTCAACTTTAGAGAGTATAAAGAAAACTAAAAATTATCATGTAAAAAAATCACAGTAATTTCACTGAACATTCTAACAAAACTATTTTCTTGTGCGCGTCTAAAGTACCTTCCAACCATTGAAAAACATATGTTCGATTTGAAAACAAGCAATCCACACTTCTCCAAAAAACCATCATCTCTCATCAAAAAACAATCCTCAATGCACCATCCAACCTTCTCACTACGTAAACCTGCGTCTCCAAAAAAAATTCGTCTCTCTCTCTCTCTCTCTCTCTCTCTCACTCACTCTCTCTCTCTCTCTCTCACTTTCCCTCTCCTCATTCTCTCTTCCGCACAATCGTGGCTGTTTGGCGTCGGCGGCGGAGGCGCCCCCGCGACTAAGGGCGCGCGCGCGCGCGCGCGAATCCATCCCCCCCGCGAGCAAGCGAGCGAGCGCGCGCCGCTGCGCCAGAGGAGCAGGCGTGCCAACTCGTGTCAGGTGCCCGCGCCACGCGGTCGCCCGCCGCAGTCGGCCGTCGCGCTTATCGCCCCAAAACATCCCCCGCTCTCGCCTCCGTAGGCTCGCTCGCTAGCTCGCGCCAGACTTGGGAGTATAAGTGTGCAGTGCCGAGAGACGCGGTGCCTTTATATTACTGTGAGGAGGGAATATACTTGTGATAATCGTAAGTGTGTGCACTCTCGGTGCGCCCACGCGGGTGCGTTGCCGATCTCTTGCGTGCGCGTGCGTCAGCTAGTCAGCTGATTCGAGCCGGCGGTTGGGCTTTTTGTTGTTGACGCGGCGCTTCGGTGTGCAGTTGTGAGTTGTTGTCTCGTGAGGTGGGAGGAAAGATTGGAAATTGTTGGACAGTGGGGCTATGTGCTTTTTGAAGGTTTGGTTTTGTAAAATCTCCATGTTAAAGTGGTGGCGTTGAAATTTAAAGTTATAGTCGTTTACTTGTCTGATTCTTCGGGTGTTATGAGCGATATAATTTTTTCTTTTAAATGCTGGAGGATATTTTATTAGTGATGACCTAAACCAAAAAGAAATTTTTACGTTTATTTAGAAATTATCCAGTTTTTTTTTTCATTAGTTTCAGTAACTTACGTAGTATAACAGGAATTTATACCGCTTAAATATTTTATGCTAGTAATTAATTTAAAATTTTTTTGCAGTGAACAACTTTTATTAATGAGAAATTGCTAGCAATATATTAGTTCCGGTCGCGAAATATATCGTATCGAAGTTTTTTCTACCATTTCTACCGAAACGAGCTAGCGAAAAAATAAATTCGCGCTTTATGACGCAATAAAATATACGTAATAAACGTCATCTGAATTTCACCTAGTGACAATTTCACAGGAGAAATATAACTGTCTGTTTGCGCAAGATTGCTCCAGTTGATAATTTTAATTTATGCGTCATAATAATTTGCAATTGTTTTGTTCCGCGTGCGTGGAAGTGTAAGTGGAAAGTAGCAGTGAATGCCGTTATACGAGCTCATAACACGAACTTTTATCGCCCTAAAAAAATGTCTTTAGCAGTAAATGAACGCCACCCACAAGCAATAATAGTTTCCATTTAATTTGTAAAAAAAATGAAAAAAATGAAAAAAATGTAAATTTACCGCTTTAATTTTAGACCTCGATATTAATTAATTCAAAACTATTCGAAAGCTTTAATTATAGTCCGCAAGCGACATATACCTTGCCGCATTGTTACACCCACAAACTTGATCAATCAATCAAACCTACTCCGCTCGCCACTTCGCTCCGCCACTTTCTCAATCTCTTCCATCCCGAAACAATTTTCATCGGCCGCCCATTTGTTTCAGTAGCAGCAGCGGAACCAGATTACCGCGCTCCTTGGCTATCACACACATGTACCTACATACCGGCGTGCAACACGCTTCTCTGAAAATCCAATAAAAGTGCTCGGCGACGTATAAAATCGACGCGGCCGAAAATGTATTTGCCACCGCGCGCAAAGACGACGCGACGTGTGTGATAGTCAGGGGCTGCAGAGGTGCATGTGGTTCGGTTATTACGGGATCGCACGAGTGCACCAGTGCGGAGAACGTAAACAACGTTTTACAACGCGAGTGACTCCGCGCGCGCGCGAGCTGGAGTATATTCGCGTGGGGCTGCGAAGGAAGAAGCCGAGAAGGTACGAGCAGGTTTAGAGGTGAGTTAAAGATATTTTTCATGGTTTATAGTTGCACGTTTTTTTTTTTTTTTTTTTTTGTTTTTTATTTTTTTTTTTTTTGTTTGTGTAAGAAAATTCGAAATGAATTTTATTGTTGGCCGACGTGTGTAAATTTTGTGCTATATTTTATGTTTATTAATCAGTTAATAATCTTTTTTTTACATAAGTGTAAGATTACATTAGTAACGTCATATGTGTATTCATTTGTATAACGCGCACTCAAAATCATAAACTAATACTTATTTCGTGCTTTCCAACTCATTTTTCTTTATTTTTCTTTACTTTGTAAGTAGAATCGAAACAAAGATAAATTACTAGCGAATAAAAATAAAACTTGACAAATGACTATTCATTTCGATCTAAGTGACATTCCATACATATACGTGTTGTTATTCTTAGAAAGTGTAATTATGTTTCACTGGTCAAATAAAAACTTGATCATTAATTTGCCATTCATCTTTATAATCTATTAAGTCATAATTAATTAGAATCGAAAATTATTTTTGTGTTTATTCGATTTGTATACTTTTTTAACCGCTTAAATTTTATACAATAGGTAGATTATGTAAATAGAGAAAACAAATTTATCGAGAACCGATTAAATCGTATTCAAACTGCTATTAAGTCTTGGTGTGTATCTAAATTTGATTGCTTGGCATATTGCATTTTAACCTCTGTTCATTTCGTATATAGATACGAAAACAGTTGGCAGCCAGTGTTTAATGAATTAGTCGTGGCATAACAGCCATTTGTCGTAATTAGAGCGCCCCGCATCAATCACTTTATTATGGCTCCGGAGATGATTCTACACGTCTGTCTTTAAGATAGATATCACGAAAAAATTAAAATGCGAGAAAGGCCAAGAGAAAAAACGTTTCATTATCGCATTCTCTACGAACCTTTTTACGGCAATTTTTTAATCAACTTTCCTTAATCGTTGCGAATTTTCTTTTATTGAACAAAGCTTCTTTTCCTGATTGTAGGTTGCGTGATAAATTTTCATGATAGGTACACACTGTGTGCTCTCGTGAAATTTAATTATGAAGAATGATATAACGTTCTAATTAAAATTTATATAAAAATTATTTTTATATTGTTTATTTGAAAATAAAATGCGTTGGATGTATAATTTAAATTAAGTTCCGCAAATATATGTTAAATTTTAAATTGTAATGAATATTTTTAAACATCGTAATATATGATTCTTTGAACATCTTATATGGTTCGAACTCCACCCTAGTAGAGAATTAACGATATTTTATAGTTAATATGTGAATCAAATGGAAGCATTTTTAATCAAAATCGCAATATCTAACAATAACAAAATGTACCTGAACGTATCAGTAGATCTTAAAATATTAATGTTGTCAAATGTAAATGCACATTGGTATATAATTATCAAATAAAAGCAGAATATTATTCTTAGCCGTAAAGTTAACAAAAAATAGGTATAATTTATGTTTAACATTTCTATCAGAGCAGTTACAATAATTTCAAAAAGTTCTCGAGCGAGAAGAGAAACCCACGTAAAAAAGTTAATGGCAGTCGTGTTACCACAAACAGGTCTACAGAGAGAGAACGATCTAATATTTTGTAAAAGAATTCTGATATTGACAAAGTTTTCTCCTCTCCCCACGAAAGATAGCTCAAGTTTCGCTATCTGTTCCCCGTCTTTTCCAGAAAAAAGACGTCCCCTATAAAATTCGTATTGCTTCTCCTCTAGGTAACGTTTATGAAGAAACGGCACGCCTCTCGAGAAAGACATCACGGCGGTTATTAATTTTTTAGATAACCTCACAAAGTCAACCTACGCGCGCTTGCTCGCCTTTATCAGATCTAAATTATTATGGAAAAGGGAAAATTCCGGGTCAAGGTATTCTGCAAATCGAGGCGGTGATGAACCCTCTATCACTATATGGCTCGATAATAAATAAGCGCGACGCGGCTTCGCTAGTATAATGGCTGAAATTAATTAATTGAGCGTCGATGCTGTACGGCGGCTACATTAAACGCAAGGCGGGAATTACGTAGGCGCGATGTATTTTCTGCGCATAGGACAATAATATTGTAGGAGAGCTGATATTAAAAATAAGGGGGTGGAGGCACGGGTGAGAACGAGATTGGATTTTGTGTATAAATTCAAAATGTTTGCTCAACGCGCGCGGGTTTTCATTATAACGGCACGGTAAATCTGATTCCCTACTAAAATATATGTTTCTGGTTCTCCATTTTTGCTTTAGCTTTATTCACTTTAACACAGTTCCGACCTTTGCTTTATAAAATTGAAGTATTTCTCGACAAATTCACTTTTTAAAAATTAAGTTTCACAGATACATATTACAAGTTATGACAAAAGCAGAAATTTTCCGATAAAACTTAATATGCATTGTTGTGCGTTCGTTGAGTGTCGACGTATTATTGTTAATTTGTTTGAAAATAGGTTGCATTCATTCAAAAGGGACGCCCTCAAAAGGTAACATCGCGCAATTTCATCTCATTTGGCTGACTGGTTCTCTCGGAATCGCGTGGCAAGCGAAAGTAAATACTATACACAGCGCCGCACAATATAATAATAGTAGTGAGAATTACACGTAAATGGGATAGTTAAATTAGTCGATAGGTCTTGAATTGCACTAACAAATTCGAAATAAGATCTCCGTAAAAATGTTGTTGTTGCCGAAGTAAAATAGATCTTAAAGAACGAATTTCAAGTTTTATTTAAATAATGGTTCATTTATATGACAATCTCAAGTTATTTAAAAACTATATAAATTTTATTGAAATAAATACTTTGAGTTAGCTTTTGGACTTTTTAATGTGCTGAATAATTTCTCGAATACTTTTTCCTCTGACGTTTAAATGACGTTTTTGATTTCCATCTGTAAATATTGGTACAGAAACGATTATACATTACAAATTTACTTTATAGAGTTTTTTCATGAAATTCTGTAACAGTTATTTCTCTTGCTCATTCAATTGTCAAATCGCGTGTAAATGTGGATCTAAAAATACGTGTAACTATTTTTATCTTCCTTCAGATTTTTTTATTTCCAAATTATTTTTATTTTATAACTTTTGCGTGACTTATTCAATTACGTTGAATTCTTTATTATTATATTTCTATACGTTATTCTTTTACAATAACAATATTTATTCAGCCAACAAGTTAATATTATTTAGACGTCAACAATTTTTGCGCATCCTTTTTAGTAAAGTAAAACCTTTATATTGCGCGTAAAAAAGGCAATGTAAATACCGTTATTACGTCTTTAAAAAATGAGATCTTCGAGTTATCTAACGAGAGCAAGTAGTCTCGTATACATCACCCACTCACACACACGAGCAGTGGAAGGCGTGCGTGCAATAAACGATAAGAGCGTAATCTAAGCGCAGTCGAGAGAGGCGCATAACGATGCCAAAGAAGGCGAAAAAACAACAACGACGACGATGAGGAGAAAACTAGGCGGAACTAAAACAAAAGTCGCGCCGCCCGAATTCCAGGTGCGAGTAAATTACGGCGGCGCGCGCTGAATATACTCGAGAGGAAGAGAGGAAGAGAGAGAGAATTGAATGGGTAGGAAAGGAGGAAGTGAGGAGAAACGTGAAATTCATATATTACGGGCGAAAAGGGATTATTATTCGCGCGCACCCGTTTCTTTTCTCGCATAATCCAACTAAGAAGCGAGGACTTTGGATATTTGGCCTTTGTGCGCGGAAAGAATGTCGGGATAATTAGACTTCGGGCGGATTTTTAAAAGCTCTCTTGGAGGCTATATAAATTTTAACTCGTTTAATTTTTGGGGCCGAGGCTGCGACTTCGCGCCGGATAAAAGCATTGCTGATAGTCCCTTCGGCGCCTATTTTTCTCCCGGAGTAAAGTTAATTCGGCTAATTTTGAGTTTAATTAGCTTCTCGTCGCGCACCACGTGTACGCACTTTGTCATTCGAACAATCGTATTATATGAGAGCTAGAATTTTTTTCATCGTTGTCGGATTTACTTATACGTCTGAAACACGAATTGTGCAGAATTTATAATGAACACACATATTTTTCCGTGGGAGTATCTTATATAGTGATTTTTAAATTTAGTATAACTTAATTGAGAAAAGAAACATAAAAATAACCACGTGGTTGACTATTAGAGGACCAAACTAAACATAGAAATTCTGTGTACGCATTAAATAAATTGACCAAGTTCGCATGAACTTCTGAGACCCCGGCAGGTGGCATTTACTAACTTTCACGCGAAATTTCCACACCGTATTTCAAACAATTCTCGAGTTATGCTGCTATAATATTCACGTACATACGTACATACGTGAAATAGTACATTACTGCAGGAACTATCATTATCATAATAAAATAATATATTATAGATATAAAATAATGTTATTTTAATAAAATTTATACACACCCACTCCATTAAATTGAACAGTATTTTACTATTATATAGCCTATGCAATATCATAAATATTTCGAAAAAATATTTCGAGCAAATGTTTACATAAAACCGAATCCACCTGCAAGATCCGTTATTCTTTCCACGATTCGCGTTGCTATTTATTTTTCTTATTTTTCGAAATCAGGTATATATTGTTTTCCATAGCAATACAATAATACTATGGCACGACTACGTCAGATAAGAGAGCGCAAGCGCGGAAAAGATGCAAAAATAAACAGAAAAATATATTATCAACCCACTGCAGCCGGGCACAATGGAGCAAAATCAACTAGAATGCCTCCGTAAAAAGACATCCGTATACCCCTTTAGCTTATACTTACAATATTATCATCAAGCGCCCATTCTAAAAGCCGTACGAGAAAGCAAAGCGAATCCGGGCGTCGAGTCAAGAGCCCCGCGAACGAAAACGTATACCCGCGGCCTGGATATATCCCCCGGGTAACGGGGTTGCCTTCTATACAGCGACTTGGCGATAAGATTAGGCGCTCCTCTCTCCCTCCCCACCTTCTTCCTCGTATACACATGGCTTTTTCGCCTTTAAAAGCCACCGGCAGACTCTATACACATTTCTCTTCCCCGAACTTCCCTCATTCTCTTTCTTCGCTCACACACACACACTCACACACACACATACACGCCGCGGTTATCGCTGACGGTCGATCGGCAAGAGCCGATATTAAGGGCGCGTACACATATGTACCTCGTAGAGCTGCTAACGTGAGGATGTATGCCTACGTGTGCGTGTGTGTGTCTTTCCCCCTGTAAAAACGTATGCCAAGATCGCGATATAGCTGGGGGTATTTATAAAGTTTCAATGGATAAAATGGCTAATGATGGCAGGGTTTATTAAAAGGAGTAGAAAACGGTGTCATTTGTCGTCCTGTCAGGCAAGAAGTGGAACGCGCTCTCGCGTCACACGACGGATAATTCGATAGAGAAGCCGCAATTTGCGTAATAAAAGGTACTTTTGCGAGTGGCACGTGTATAGGTACCCGATCGATGTCGCATCGACGACGAAACCGAAAGTAAGTAGTTTGGGTGTGCGTCTTTGAAATCTTGTGTTGCAGCTTTGTTCGGCGTACGTGGATGTTAGCAGTGTGCTTTATCGCGTTTATTGGTTTTCGATAAATAAAAAATGCTGCCAACTGCACTGGCACTTTTTCAAATGGAGAATCTGCTCGTCTTATCGGATCCGGGTAGGTGATAACCTTCGTGTACTCGTTGTTAATTTTTATGTAGCACATGCCAAAAGCAGTTTAGTCGAATTTCAAAAGAAAGTGAATTTCCTATATTTGTAATTGTATGCATCATTCATACAATTTTATGAAACAACTATGTTTGTCTAAAAAAATTATCATTCACTCAAATCTATTAAGTATATGTGCAATACTTTAATAATTACACTGTTGAAAGGGATATTTTTTGCGCGTATTAAATATTTGTCATATATTTTAAATATTGTTATTATACAATCAATAAAATAGCTTTTTTAATTTTTATGAAAACTTTAAAATTAATTTTTAGCACATCATATAAAAAATGTAATTATTTGATGGAATGTTAATCGAGTTATTAAATTAAATAATAATTATATAAATATGTTTCTTGTCAACACGTTGGTTGATCCGCTCGAGATAATCCGTGAATTTGTGTAGATACACTCGGATATCCAATTCTCGCTCTTTCATAATGAAATAATAATTGACAAAATTATTTGTATGATTTCTCACATCATGAAAATAATTTTTTCCATCCCACGCATCGAATCCTTTGAGAAACAAGTCATATAGTTTAACAATTTAGAAAGTTATTTTTGGAGTCCAAACATGTAAAAACATGTTTTAAAACAATTTTTAGACAAACATTCTTGACACTCTTATCAAGCTCTTCCTATAATGAAGCAAAAAAGGTCACGACTGATTTTCTAAACTTTGAAGTACTATGACAATCAAAACAAACTTCTGTGCGGCGTAGTTTAATTGGGATCTCTTAAGTGGTTAACCAGTTGGGATGGAATGGAATACGCTTACAAGTACGCTTGTAGATGTTTTTGAATATGTTAGGCTTCTGTAGATTCTTTTACATGCGTTAATCAAATCAATCAGATATTAATACTTTTATTAAATATAATATTTGTAAATATATATAAAGTTATTTAAAGAACAATTTTTTCTAATCTTATACAAAACATGTAAAAATATTTATCAAAATCTTCTTTTCCAAGTTTACGATCCATAAACCAACAATGTAAATAACATCCAATGGGGCTAACTAATTAAAATAGTGACGTAAGCTCGAATGACGAGGATTTTAAAATTTAATATCTCAAAGAGGTGGCTCTAAGTGGAAATAGCGGGTTACCCTCCCTTTTGGTCCTCGACTTTTTGGCATGAGAATTTACGCTCTCTTAGCCGCTTGTGGTCACTTTGACGGCGGCTTTCTCAAAAAAGAGGGACGCCAGAAATTTGCCTGAGTAAATACAAGGGACCCCCAAATGCGAGAGAAAGTGAAAGAGAGCGAGAATGAGCATCGGCACATGTAACTCACCAAAAGAGGCACATTAGACTTGCGCGCTCCTTCCGTTTGAAATATTCATTACGCAAATGCACGTTGTGCAGATCTATTTGAATATTTTAAGCGTTTTTATTAGGAGGAATTTCACGAAGATAGCTCTGTTCCTTTTATCTCTTATATAGCTAATATCGACGTAGAACTATATCACAGTTTATGTAAAATTTATTACCATGTACGCTTCACCAAAAATGAAAAGAACAATTTTTATTTACTCAAACTAGAAATTTAATAAAGAAAAGTTTAATTAAAAAAATTTTTACAAGATTTTGTTTTTTTTATTACGACATCGTTAACCAAATTCTCTACTCCACATTTCTACCACTTTTTGCTTTTTTCTTGCTTTATGTATAGATAATGAAAAATATTATTTAACGAAATGTTTTCGAGAAACTGCTCTCTTCATTAAATTATTATTAAAGTGTTGTAGAAATTATTACTATGTAATTATCATATCCAAAAAACACATGATATTTATTTGGACCCTTTATCTGTAAGCAATAAATTCTCGCGAAAATTTTCCAAAATACTTATCGCGAACTGCCTCCTACTTTTATTAACCAATGTTTTGAACGCGAAAGGCAATTTAACGATTATGTTTATACCGATAGAACTCGTGTATATGTGCGCTTCTGAAATATCGCTGTCGATATACAGCATATAGGGGAAAACACATTTTTCATTAATTCACGACACATTCGTTGCTCCCCCCGCCGCCGCTGTTTTCCAATACGCAAAATAATAACAATGCCACCGCGCGATTAATCCGCACGGAGAACACGGCCCTCCAGACGCAAATTTTCGGGAGGGGTCAGGAACAAGGGTATATAGGGGATTGCCGTAAATTTCGCATCGAGACCCCGCTCGATACTTATTGCCCGTATTTTTCACAGTGTCCAGCCGGCTGCGGCTGTAAATCATGAGCCCTGTATATCCATTACGCCGCGTCATTAGGCGAAAAATTCGATCTCCCCCGTACGCGGGAAATTTGAAAAATCGACCGGACGACTTTCAATCGGCCGTAGAGGGAGGGCATTTCTCCTAATTATTCCCAACGAACCACGAGACGTTTTTTTTTATCCTCGGTTCCGCTTCTTTTTTTCCTTTTTCCCCGACTCGTGTGCCGATAATTCCGATCGAGGTCGAGTCGTCGTTGGTGTGCCAGTAGGCCCACGGGGGGATTCCACGCCGAATTTCCGGCAATTTCGTGCGCGCGCCGTTCTGCCTTTGACTTCCTACTTTTTCTCTCTCGTTTCTCCCCTTATCTCGAGACTTGGCGGAGAAATTTCCGTGCCATGTACGTTTGACGTCGGCGATGAACGTTCCTGAACTTTTTCGATCCATCCCGTGCATGGCTCTGACCTATATTCCAGTCGTGTATGACAAATTCGCGGGAATATTCTCGATCGAGGATAAGCAAATGCGCGCTCGCGACGTCGCTGCATTATGCGTCATTATTTAGGAATAGGCGATTTCGGCCTGACGAGCGATGAGATGCATTTTTCGTCCTTGTCCGGGGATTTTTCCCGAGGGTGAGTCAATTTCTGAATATCATGACGAATTTATGTGATAAACAAAAAATAGTGTCACTGTTTGTAAGACGATTCTTTAAAAAATAGCAAAAAATATGATGATGCTTATTAATGGTTGAAATAAATTAAGAGAAAAAAATTTATGTTAACAATTACGGATGGATGATTGATCAAATTTTGTTCAGCTATATTACATAATAAATATTTGTTTTGCCATTTGGTAATTGTTTGAAATTCATTTATTGTTTAAGAAAAATGTATGTACCATTTACAGATGAACTATTTCCATTACTTCTATTGTGTGTGAAAACTGAACAGCTCTGTTGCATCAGGAGAAAGAGCGTTAATGCACTAAAAGCGGATTGAAAATTTCGCTGCACTTTATCATGTCAATCAATAGCGTAATGTACCGGGAAAGTTACAACTGATCGTGACAGCCAATAACTCGGTAAGCTCTATATAAAATTTGATGGAATTCTTGGTAAAACTTTGTTTCGATGTACATCTCCGGCCACAACTTTTTTTCGGCGTCTCAATTCCGCAGTAGATGAAAAATTCGATACCATAATGCATAAAGTGCACCGGCTGCTTTTTGCATTATCAAAACTTTTTTTACTTACACTTTAAAGTTTCATAAAAGAATGACAGTTTCCCCTATATTTCCAAAGCATCGTTTTGTCGTTATTAAAATTTCCATCATTTTTATCAATAACAATCAAGTTTCCACTTGACCACTCGATATAGTTACATAGCCAAATACGCCCTTCAAAATGCGCGTAAATATCAAGACTTTCACTTTTCCCTTTTAAGATCAGAATTTTAATTATCACATGTAACAAGTATGTCATGTACATACATACGACTTTATTTACAATGCTTATTTAAATCCTTGTAATGGCTGTATTTTGGATAAAAGAAAGGAAAAACATTTTTTTAGTTTTTCCCCCGCGTTCCAAGCTCTTATAATAATGACCTGCTGAATCATATCATAATCAATCCCACACAAACGCGGCACTCACGCGTGCATAAATAGCTGTCAACGCTATAGAACCTAAAAATATCGCAAACACATAAATCAAGGCCCAATACACCGGCAGCCCTTTGACTCCTCGCGTTTCTAATCCCTCATCGCTCGGAAAAAAAAGAGACATCATTCGGCTGTGGGAACACACAAGTTGCAGCGTATATCGATCAAGGCAAGCGCGGGGAGGATTTCATTTCTGCGCGCGCGGAGAGGCTCCCGTCGAAATTAAACGCGAGACGCGCGGCGGGGCCAACGGAGACAAACACGAGCGAGGAGCGACCACTAACGAGTGGCTACGATGACGACTCCTTGAACTCCTCCCATCGAATGGCACTACTCTCCTAGCCTTTGTGTCGTGGAGTGCAGACCGCACGCGCTCTGGAGTATTTCATTTCGGATCATCCGATTATACCTTTCCGCGCTTTTTGTTTCGGGGAAAACACGGGAAATCGAGCGGTCGTCTTAGTTTCATTCGAGGAGATCTGACTCGTGAAAATTCTTAGGTAATTGGAAAGGATAGTTATGATTTATACTTATTGAATTTTGTGCGTTATTAAAATATAAAATAAACATTTGTCAGGCCATAAGTTTGTCAGTTAGTCTTGGAAATCATTTTAAGCTTCTTCTAAGAGAAATTCGACTATCTACCTGCCAAGATTTAATATTTTATTATCAACGTATTAATTTTCGCTTGGAAAGTTAGTCAGTAAGCCTTGCAACTTATGCATTACAATTAACTCAGGAGCCTTTAATCTCGCCGAGCTGCCAGGTCTATCGACCTTCGTTTGTAATTGCATCTTGGAGGTCCAAATAAGACCTCGAATTCGCTCTAGATGACGCTATAAAGTCTAACGCTAACCATTCGCATCCCCCGTAAGGGATAATCGATAGTCCATTATTTTATATACGTATAAGGTGCGAAACGCGACGGTTTGTTGTTGCTCACAGTTGCGAAGGAGAAAAGTTTGAGCGAATCATTAATCTTTTTTTTGTCTCTAGCGGGAATCTTAGTTTGAGAAAGTTATTACGGAGTTTTGTCAGCTTGTTACTGTATCAAGCAATATATCATGGATTCGCGTGCAAGTCATAAGTTTTACCCGGTAGCGGTTTAAGAATAAAATTGCTTATCGAGTCTTTTGCATCGCTGCTATTTATATTTATGAATGTCGCTAGGTTTTGTAATATTACTATTTTATACATTTCTATCTATGGGTTATTATAAAATAAAATCACTGGCTAATTAAAATCATTATTTATGACACTAAAATAGTAGTGATAAATATGCCAATAATATTAAATTTTTCAAGGTAATTGTGGCCTATGATATGAAAACAAATTTTTAGTTTATTTTAGTATCAAAATTATCAATTTTATAATTATGCTTTGTTGAATTTTTTCATATTATTATGCAGCATAACGTTGATGTAGAAATACATTGTAATTAACGTCTTACTATCTACTTCATCGAAGACCCATTAGTATTGAATTTCCTTTTTACGTGAAAATTCATCCCTCGTACTATCGCGTACATCTTCCTCCCACACCGCAGCTCAAGCTACACCACAACTGCAACAAATTCCTCTTTCTCATAAAATCACACAGATAAAATAAAAATCATCACATCGAAACTGCAACGATTCCCAACCCCCAGCAAACCCGCAGCAACGACGAACGTCAAACGGTACAGATAGCCCCGGTAGATAAGAGTCGGATCCGGTAAGCCGAGCTCCCTTCCTTGTTTTCATACCTCTCCCCGCCGACCCCTCTATTTGTCGGGGCACTCGTCCGCGCGCCATTTGTTGTTTCGTCCGGCGGGGTGAGTGTTTCGAATGGCAAAGTGACTCGGGCGCAGGTGATTCCTCCTCTCCACGCGCATCGCTCTAATACCACTTCATCCCTCTCCTCTTGCCTCTCGGACGGTATAATCTGGCTCTGGCATCTGAGTCCGCGCAGCAATGCTTTCCGGACAGTCCCCGAACTCGACGACGACTACGTCTCGTCGACGCTCCGGCGAGCGTGTTTGTCCTTTTTCGTCGCCGGAGCGGATGCTACGCGTGTAATGGCGTGGCGCTGGACCTTGTTTTTTTTTCTCGTTTGTTGCCGGAATTAGAAAGGGCGAGATTGAAGTGAGGGTCGCTGAGACTACATGAGGTTTTTTTTTGGGGGGGGGGGGGGGGGGTAGTGAAAAAAGAGAGACACGGTCATGTTTAACGTGATGGTGCTTGTAAGAGTGCTCAATGGATTTGGTGAAATAGTGCGAGCTGATGGTTTATTTTAATTAATGATTTTAAAAGTGAATTATTATTAAAATCGAAATAGTTGTGAATGAATGTTATTATGATTTTAATGAATGGTTAAGGGAATGGGTTAAAATAATTGAAATGCTTAATATAAAGAATTCGCCAATTATTATGTACAAGAAAAACTATAAAAAGCTATAGAACTTATATTAATATTTATTTTAATAGCAATATTAGAGTGACTATCTACAGACATTTTTTTAAGGATTTTCAATTTTCATAGAAACTTTTTTTTTCGCAAGAGAGCATATTAGACCTATAACACTACCTAATGAAAGGCCTTTTCAATTTGCATACGATCGTGGAGCGGATTTTTTTTTTAACTTTAAAAACTCGTTAGAATAACAAAAAAAGAATGACACTTATTGTTCGAAGAGCTGGAAGAAAAACTATGTTTGTCCTCGCAAGAAATGTGATGACTGCGCACTTTTCGTTCCCGCCGACTTATGACAAATGCGTGATTGTCGACGTCTTCTTTGTTCACGTGTTATTGCAGGCTCCTGCTTCTTCTTTTTCTTTTTTTCGGGGGCATCGTGTGGTGGCACCTTTTCTTCTTTCGTCAGTTGTTGCTTACGCTTTTTACGGGGTGGCTTCGCTTGGGCCACCTCAGCGTTACTGTCGCTGTCCGTTTGAGCGTCTTCCTCCACATCTTCCGTGGCAACGCTATCATCAACCGCCCGTTTCTGGCCATGTACAAGAGCTCGCACAGCCACATTTTTGGGAACAACGTAGACGGCGTCCTCGACCTCGGGGATGCCTTTACCGAGCATGTGTGGTTCCTGAACCGTCACATTAGCATCGAACACTAACATCCGTTTTTTCAACTTTTTCGGGATGGGGTAGCCCGGCAGCCTGCGAAAAAATATAGAGATAAGTATACATATACATGCGTACAAAACATGACTTGGTTGGCAAACATGCCTGCGCAGAAGACACTTACTCGTTGAGCTTGAAAAATAACTTCATGTCCTCTTCGTATTTTTCGTCATATGCCAAGTAAAAATTTGCATGCTTGAATGCCTGCTGCATTTCTTGTCGGCAACGCGAACCCTTTATTACCGACCGTAGATTGTTTATTTCTGTTCGCGTCATCCCACGGGTGGCCAGGTCTTGCTCATCGGCGAGCCCGTACTCCTCACCGGAAGCATCCAGAATGTATTTATTAACAATAAGCTTCAAATCTATCACTGAGAGACGCTCAGAGGAGCCGCTGAGTATAATTTTATAGCTCTTGCGACACTCGTCTTGGCTGAAAACAAAAATCATTATGTTAAAGTTGGCAAAATGAGCTATAAGCGTATTCCGAGCGAAGGTATGTTACCGGCAGAGCTGCCGTTTACCTGGACCATACAAGACGTGTTTAACCTCACTTACTGCTTATGCATAAAGTATGCGATGGTGAATGTGCTCGACAAAATCCATGGATGAATGCGGTGGACCACCGCCCCTTTGTAGTAGCCCATGAGCAAGTTCATGCTCCTTGCGCTCAAACTAGACTTGTGTAGAACTTCGTTGGTGTCAGGGACACCGATCAGCGGTCTGTAGTAGGCCTCGCTGATAACCGCTTTTTGCCATGGTTGTAAATATGGCTCTGATAAAATATACGGATTTTCAGCAAAAATGTAATGCCAGCACTTAACCATCCGGCACGCAGTCACTGGCATCCGCTTGAAGGATGAACGCTCAAAGTTGATATGTCCCATTTTACTCGGAACGGCGTCCGTCTTCCTCGGAATCCGTGATAACTCTAACCGGTAAAACTGCCGATTTGTTATTTTGCCATCTCACGCGGCCATATTGGGTGGCCATCTTAGGCGCGCTTTTATGATTTGTGAATTGATCGCGCAATTTATACGCCAATTATATACTAGAAAAACTAGAAAAAGTTATAAAACTAATATTAATACAGCTTCAATAGCAAGATTAAAGTGACTGTTTATGTACCAATCATTGGTCATTTCAAGAGTTTCGAGTTATATAGTATAAGATTTAGATGTATAAAAACACTACTTAATCTTAAATAACGACTATGTAATGGTAAATCGTTCTCCAAATTATAAAAGAAAATATTTAAAAAGAATATTTTATAATTTTATGATAATAAATTAATTAAATAATGATGAGTATCAATGCACCAGTAATTGGCCACTATAGGAAGAAACTGATCCTATTGTCCCAAAATTTCGCACCAATACTTGGCCCCCTTACTTTCAATACAGTACACAATCTTTCTTGTTGTAAAATATGTGTTGCTTACATAAAATTTTGTTTGTAATGTCTACTTCAAGATCAAATGGAACAATGTTAGTTAAAATATTCAAAAATAAAAATTATTTGCATGTATAGTTGCTAACCTATCTCTTCGTGTATTATGTATAACCACTTTTTGGACTGAAATTTTCCTTAATCTTATGTGAAAGTAGCAGTAGGTGACCGCCAAAGCACAGATACCGACAAATTCTGTGAAATATAAACCAGATAAAACAACCCATTGGTAGTTACTAAATTAGAATTTAAAAAGAAAATAGTGTATTTGTACTAATCTAACATTAAAAAAGATACTTTTAAGTGCATGCAGCCACTTATTGGTCCACGATTTTTGATGGCCAAGTTTTGGTACCTTATCTGACACGCATTTTTTAAAGGATTTTCAATTTTCAAAGAAATTTTTTCTTTCTTTTGATAAGAGAGCATATTAGACCTATAACACTGCCTAATGAAAGCCCTTTTCAAAATTTTATACCATTGTGCAGCCGATTTTTCTTAAAAACTTTAAAAAACTCGCTAAAACAATATGAAAAAGAACACTTGTAGTTCGAAGAGCTGGAAAAAAACTACATTAAATTTTGTCCTCACGCGAAATGTGATAACTGCGCACTTCTGAGTCCCGCCGGCCTACAACGAATGCGTAAAAGTATGCGGCTCTTACTAGACAATCGTCGGCGTCTCCTTTGTTAGCGTGTCATTTCAGAAAATCCGCCCTTTGAATGAAAGCGAGAAGTCATCGTGAGTTTCTCTTTCGGGAATAGTGTCACTTTCAACAGCGGGATAAATGTCAGAGGACATCCCCACGTTCATGCTAAAGTAAAAAAATAAATTATTGCCAGCTTCGCAAGTGTAAGGAGTTTTTGCCTGTCTAAGTTGCATACTGAAAGAATCCGTTAATAAATGAAAGTGATTTTAAAGAGATTTATTTGTCATTTATCTGATTATCTAGTTTAATTTTTCAGTATGGAAAATGTGACTGAGTCCATCCTGAAAATTGAAAAAAGCATGTCACTTTCTAGATTTTTATTTCATAATAGAATAAAGATCTCCGATATGAATAAAAATGAAACACAATGCCTTCGATGTTTAATCAACTTCGAATGCTAAGACTTAAAATAGTAAAACCTCCTCGTTCTAAAATCTCTATTAAAATTTTAGTTATTTTATTTTATCTTCACACTATCATTCAAAACTTTAAAAATAACCACAATCATCGCTCTTGAGTAACTTCTTCCTCACCGCCTAATCACTCACGCAAAATCACAAAACGATTTACCTACGAAAGCCTCTGCGCCGCGCCGTGGTTGCATAATCCAGACATAAAGCTCTCGCTTTCTCTCTCGCTCCCTCTCTCGGAAAGTTGCGCGTCTCGGCGCAATTCCATCTTTGTTCAACTATATACACACACCGGCGGCCGCGAGCAAATTGATCTCGATAAGGGCCAGAGTGGAAGATCCCTCCTCTCGATTAATAAATTCAACTTGCTTTTTATCTCGGCTCTCTCTTAGTCCCGACAAAGCCGGGTGGCTACTCTCTCGACTCCTCCAATCTCTCCCGAAGACACGTCCGCTCGGAATCGTTGTCAGAGAGAGGCACACGCAACGGAGTCTTGATCGATCGGTCGCTCCGAGAGTCCGAGGTGAATTACGGAATGGAAAAACCCCCAGCTTTTGTGGGGAATTTACGGACGGGGCAGATGGAGGTGGATGACTATGCTGATGCGAGGCGGTGAAGTTTCCCCGAGCCCGGAGCTTTATGATGCAGGGATTTCCAGATTTTTTAGAGGGTAATTAGAGATGATGGCTATCGAAGTGGGTCTCAGGGTTGACATTGATTTTTTTCTGACGAAGAATCTTCGATCTTTTATTGAAGATTACAATTACAATTTTTCGAAAAAGTTGGCTTTAATACTTTGTTATACGTTATAAGTTTATATTGTTTGAAAATATAACATGTAAGAAAATATTTAGGAACAGGATTCTGTTAACCGTTTTGATAGCTGATTTTACTACTTTTAAGAGATCGGTTGATTGGGCAATCAAGCTTAACGACATCTTCAGACTCATTTCAATTTACGTCCCATTAACTGCTCACAAACATTGTTAGAGAGCAAGGATACTGGTTTGGTAGTCAAAATTGATCATCACCAAGCCGATGGCAATAAATAGATTAATTTTACGAACCAATAATCGTCTGAGACTTATCAATAACCGCAGCGCGATAAATTTTAATTTTCCTAAAAAAAAATATTGTGAAATTTCATGTGACTTTCATTATAGTTCATAAAAGTACTGTTTTTAGTGTTACTTTTTATGCATGCACATTCATAAAATATTGATATTTTTCCACCATACAATCACTTTACATTTATTTTGTAATTGTATCGTGGTTTAGATATTTTATGTTAACCCTATAAACGGAAAGAACAAAAAAAGTCTATTATGTTTAATATTACCATTATTAGAATCTTTTATCTAGAGTATATAAAATGATAAAATTTTGATTACCTTATCATGTTTAAAAGCTCTAAAAATGCAGATTAAATTCTAGCGTCTGACTAGATGCGGTCTACAACTACTTCCATTAGCATAGCAGTACATCGAATTTACGCTTAAACTTTTTTATGGCTGTCCTTGTGTAACATTTTAAATGCATAATAAACAATTAAAACCCCTTTTACAAGCCCTACTTACAAAATGAAAGTAGACCATCGTAAGAATCCTTTTTAACATTCACTCAATCATTGATGAAAACACACTGCATCATCAATTTTTGAGTAAAAACTCAACATTCCATCTAATTTTCCGCCCCTAATTGCCGATTAGCATTGAACCAATTGATTTTCTCCACTCTCATTTTTCCCCCTCGTCGACGCACTATGCTACGCTCACGTCTATTCGATTACTCGCGTTCGCGCGCGCGCCGGCGCCGTGACTTTAATGGAGTCTCTCACGTTCGGCTACTTCTCGACTCTCAACCCCTTTTTCCTCGGGTCCTTCAACTTCGCGTCGAGCGTTCGCAAAGCTCTTTGTTCCTTCCAATTTCCCGTTTGTTCGCACGTATATATAGTGAAAGCTACTCTCTCCTCTCGCTCTCTCATACTCTCCCACTTCCTTCTGTTCCGTCGCCCTGCATTAACAGTCCGCGTCGTTGACGTCGTCGTTCTTGTCTTTTCTCATTCGCGAATGGGAGACTCATTTTCAACGCTATTTTTTGCGTGAGAGAGAGAGAGAGAGAGAGAAAGAGAGAGAGAGAGAAAACTGCGACCTGTGAATAGCTTTCTCGGGAATAAGGGCTGTAGAGGTGCGTCTGGGTAACAGTCACCGGCAGCCACGGTGAACGTGTGGGACTGATTCGTTATTTTTATCCAAATCCAATTGTACCATCGTCCTGCAAGCCGTGACATTTGTTATTAAACAAATTTTTGTCTTACATTTTTCTTAAAATTTTAAGATACTATTTTTCTAAACATTTCGTATACATATATATCTATAATTAATTTTCTGGAAGCCATACCCATTCTTTATATAGTTTATTTATTAAAGCTTGCGTATTGTACTGCTTTTCTAAAAGTGTTTTTTATTTTTTCTATTATGCAATTGGGTACGGAGTTTTCTATAAGAAACATTCAGAATCTATTACGTTTGAACTGCAACTCTAAGCTGACTAAGCGCTAAATTACCAACTATATTTAAAACCAAGACAATTCGAGATTTCAGGAATAAATGCATCATTTCAAGTAAATTCGTAGCTCTGGGAGTCGTTGCCTTTGTTGTTTCTCAAAGAGCGATGTCGACGCACTCTCCCTTCTTTACGAATTCGTTTTCTGTTCCTCGACCTGACTGCGCAGTCGTGTCCCGACCTCATTAGACCGGTGAATTAGACAATCGCAGAATGGATTCAAGAAGTCTGGGAAATAATATCCAGTATGACTGAATTGTAACCCTGCATTCTCATGTTTACGTTTTAGGAATACTTAAGGGGAAGTCGCACTTGATTACAGATGGTTTCACTGAATATCACGCTAATTTAATCTGATCGAATTTCTTATAAATTATCGCAATGTATTAGATACTTGTAAATTAATAAACACTATTAAAGAATAAACTATTCTGTGAAAATAAAATATTGAGAAAACAAGGGAAAATAAGATACTAATGTTGAGATTTTTATCTTAGAAGTATTCATTTTTGGCACCAATCAACAATTATTGTTACCTTACAGTCCTATTATTTACGATGGTTTTACACCTGGCCTCTGGACTCAAGCATCATCATCGGCAATTAACGAATATTATAAATCTTTAACGAAGCGTTCAAGCCTCAATTATCGGTCTGGCAAGGCATTCCCCAGAAAATCAAGTCAATCAAGTGTGTTATCGGCAAGATGCGGTAGCTAGCGGTATATAGCCATAACTGGCCTAATAGCAGCACCTCCCTCCCCCCTCCTCCTCTCTCCGCTTGAAAAATACCGCGCCGACCTAATTCTCACGCTAACCTTCCGCGAATAAATAACGATTCACGTCTTAATCGGATGTTTTCAACTGCTTCGCGGAAATCGATATTACATTTCCGCTAAGTCTACAAGGTTTTCCCAGAACAGCGGAAGAGAGCAAACATTCGAAAATGGCCACATAGTAGTATCCGTGATGTTTTCTCCGAGGGAATTTCCCCGACAGGCGAGAGATGGGGAGTTAGAGAGAAGAGGCGCGCAGTTCTTAGCGGAGGGGGCGATTAAAGGCCGTTGTAGTGTTTAGGCAGCAGATGTGCTGCCCGTCGGGTGACTAGAGGAGGTGGACACGTAATGAGGCTTTTGCTGGGCCTCGAGGAAATTTCAAGGTCCCTCCGGATGAGGGGATTAAAAGATTGTTATGCTTGATGTTGAATGGATATATGCGACTTAGTATTGTCTCTGAGATTAATAGAATCTTTATTTAAAAAAAATTTACTTAAGATGAACTTCTTTTTTTTTTTAATAAAACTATGAATCAAGCTAGAATTAGAACAATATCGTAATTGTTGTACCGTGACTTTGTGACTAGCGTTTAATTATTTTGAATACTTGTTCGCATCGTCAACTCTTCACTCACCGTGACGTGATCGCTCCTTTATGATCAATTGATCGACGAGACAGCTGCCGTTCCGAATGGATGACAACCATCACCATGTTCCAAGTCTAAAATAATAGAAGGCTCTATACTCGTTTAACTGTACGATTTTAATAGAGTATAATTCAAAAATGTGCTCATGATTTTGATAATAATGTTTAGTATTATGTTTAATTTAATTTGTCTTTCAATTTCGGTTTAATAATATAAATATATAAAACAGCATAACGATAAGGTTTTATATCTTAGATCCATGTAATCGTTTCGAAATCATGAAAACATAGTATAAAGCTTGTATAAAGTGCTTTTTAGCCGCACATAATAGTATCATTTTCACGTTTCTTTAATCTCTTTTTTTTCAACATGAGAATGATTTTGGTACTCACAGAAAGCTTTTTTTTAAATATACTTGATGCAACTAGAAATAATTTTTTTCCCAAAGCTTTAACTTAAACATTTTTTATGAATTCGAAACGATAAAATGGAGCTGAGGTATAAAACTTTTTTTATGTACTTTTTTTTCACTTAGGTAGCCGAAAATTCGTGATCGATAGCGTACCTTTAAACAAAACATTTTCTTATGAAATCAATGAAATTTTCACGGTAATTGAATTGTATAAAATCAGCTCTATAGCATTAATAAATTCAATTTTCAAATAAAATTCAACGAACTGTTTAGCGTGTAGAAATAGAATCCGATAAATATAAAACGAGGATGAATTTCCGTTGCATGCTATTTCACCACAAAGCATTAGCAAGCATCTGCAACTCTAACTAAACCATTTCCGGCTATATAATTGAAAAGCATTTTTATCGCACATTACGTTTCACTCTCGAGGCCCACAATAAAGTTATTTTCAAAAAGTGTAAACTGGTCTCTAAATTGCTCGCCCGCACACCGCCTCGGCGGCGTTCTAGTATATGTGTGTGTGGATATGTATGCCGGTGGCGGGACCGTCTGTTACCAGTTATCTGATCACCGTAATGGCCGCTATCACGGTAAATTGTTTCTCCGCGATATAAAATTCCCTCGTGACGTTTTTTACCGCCAGGTGGCAAAATTAAACGCGTCGCATTAAGAAAGCACTTCCAAATTATGACGCGTTAAAGCGAATTTAATGCCTCGGCCTTTTTGCCACTTCCGCCGAAATATTTTCCGCCCGCAATTTTCGCTGGATGAATGCAGGTCAAGCCTCGCGCTCGCTCCTGCAGTGAATAATTACTGGATATAATATTAAAATTTTCCGCGAAGAGGCTCGTCACGCTGCGCGCGCGCGCGTCATCTTTATGGCACTAGAGAGGATCTGCGTGCGACGTTTAGTGTTTCTAAACGCCCGGATCTCTTTTTTCTCCTCCGCCTATAGCGCTAGGAGAGCATCGATTTCATGCGCCCACGCGCGCAAATTAAATTCATGGCTGAATGGCAACTTTTTATAATTAACGAGTATAGTCAAGCGTTGGGGGGTACCCTATGATACGTTCTTTAATTTGAGCATTGCGATATTTTTATTGATTTGACAAATGTATCTCACTTTGATAGAAATAATATTTTATTAACCGTGTCTGTCTGGTTTTCGATAAATTTGAATGAAGCTTGTTATTATCAACAGCATTTTGTATTTGAAAATTGGAAATTCGCTGGCTGATCTTGCATAATTTGTAACAACGTACCAATACTTTATAATTTATAAATTCTCAATGGTATTTCAATTTATCAATTGGTTGCTTTGGGATTGACACAAATCTTGATTTAATAGTCAACTTGATTTTTCATTATTGACAGACACGACAGTTCTCGATAGCTCAATAAGATTTATTTCATTCATGTTTTACTCATCGTTATTGGCTGATCTTATATCAATTTACGTGGATTGTAACATTATTTTAATTCTATCGAACTGTTTCTTATTTTAGTATTATTTTGAAAAGTATGAAATTAAAATATTTTATAAAAACAATTAATTTTCTCTAATTATTGTCCATAAATAATTGTTGTAATGACGCCTATTATAACAGAACTCGGAAAGTTCCTTACGGTCAGCAGCTTCTTCCTTCTCTTCAGTCGGGACTAGTGTATAATTATATCGAGTGTATGTATGTGAAAGCAGGAATAAAGTCTTTTATAAGGTTAACACATATACATTTTCTTGCATCCTTCCTCCACCTGCGTAGGAAGCCCTCAATCTTACCGTATTTTAAATATTTAATAATTTTATAGCACTGTGTGACCTAAGTAGTACTTTTTTGCACCGTGCTTATTACACTCGCTATGTTCGTGTGCTAACCTCACGGTGCACAAAAGTGCTACTTAGGTCACATGTATCGTAAATGTACTATAATATAGACTCGATATACAGTGAAATGAAAAAAAAATATCGCAGGTAAAATTAAACCTGATAAATTTTATTCACCAAATTGAGTACAATGTACCCTCAAATTAAAATAAATTTTTATCTCCGAAGTAAATTCAAAGCTCATGTACCCAAATTTTTACTTTATCTCACGATATCTCCCATATAACTCGCATGTCAAAATGCGTCCCCCTTTTCATACAGCGTATTCTATTTGCATGCGCATACAGTTTCAAGATTAACCCGCCTTTACGACCTATCGCGTCGTACCATTTATTACCTAAATTACCGCGGCGGGGCGGGCTATCGGCGAAACGAGCAGCCGTTCCCCATTCGAATTCGTCGCGCGGTGTGCCACTGCCGCGAGCCCCCGCGCGCTATACACCGATAAACGATCTCGTGGAGAATAACGAAACCCCAACGCGGTAATATAATTATCGTAAAGAAATTGCGAACACACTCCCGCTTATCAGAAAACGAGCGGGATGCATTGCGAAAAAAATTATTATCCGCGTAATCAAGTCCTAATAACAACCTCAAGCGAGACTGACAGCTCGTTACCAGGCAGTCCCACCTGAATTCGAATCTCCCCGAGGCCTAGCGCACGCTTACGTGCGTCTAAATGCAAAAAAATGCGCTACACTCACACAACCCCCGTGGTGACGTTCCTCTGGCCGCAGTCCAAACACACGTGCATAATGAACGCCGCGAAACACAACCTATGTGCGCGCGTCAATTCGCAGCGGGAATTCGCGCGCGCACGGCTGGAGCTACCGCACGTGGCGATCGATTTTTCATGGACATTTCCAGCGCTAATTGTGGCCTGCCGCGAGAGAGAGAGAGTGAGAGAGGGGCGCGCATTTCAGCGATCGAACTTTTGATAGGGGCTGCCAAGAGGGCGGAAGATCCATCTGGCCGATAGCCCCGGGGGCTATTTTCGAGGAGTGGGTCGATGAATTGTTCCTGTTGCCGGCGAAACGAAATGAGGCTGCCTTGATTGTTATATAAGGTTACGGGTGGTAACGGGGCGGCGATGGTGCGGTTCGAGCGAACTTTTGATTAACGGATTAGCGAAGGTGAAAAATGGCGGGCCTCTTGTTAGGGTTACTATCGTGTCGGTTATAAATATACCCTCGTGTTATGAAAAACATGGAAATGATTTTTAAAGTAATTTTTACAATATTAATTGATAAACTGTATAACTTCTCTAGATATGTTTTTAGATGGGAAGATAATCAGTTTCAGAGCCAAGGTTTTCGTATATAATTTTTAATTGCAAACTGTATAAACTAGATATTATAGCCCTAAACCTAAATATGCAACAAATCAATCTGTTTATTACAACACATTCGGATGCACCTTACACATATGGGTACTGGAGCAATTGACGGTAATCCGGGTTCACGATTGCACCTAAAGTGGGAGAGAGAGAGGGAGAGAGTACGCTAAGGTCGAGTATCGTCGTAAAATAGGATTACCTCGTGGGGTTGTTTAGCTGATATATGTATATATATATATTACCTCGCGACCATGCACGCTCCAATTCGTCAATCAATTTAGTCAGCTGTCGTTGGTATCGACCGGCCCTTGTGAGTTTTGTGCCATTGTAAAAGCCTATGCTCGTGAAGTTCTTAGATCGCATTGAAGAGTCAGCAGTCTGCTGTGCCCGTAGCAAAACAATTGTACAATAATTACAAACCGATGTATTTGCAAAAATGCTCTTTTAAATATAATCTTTGTTAATTAACATGTAATTGCTTCTTACTTTTATATTTAGATCGTATATTTTCAAATTGCCCTGTACAATTTAGTAATATTTTTAAATTTACTAATTTTTCAAGAGAATTTTTCAAATACATTTTGCGTCTTAAATCAAATGTTACGCAAGAGGTGTGCGACTTGTCACAAGAGATAAATTTGTTAGATTAAAAGAAACGTAGAAAGGATAAGGCGATAATTTAAAGCGACTTAAAAGGGATCATCTTGAATGCAACACAGATGTTGTCATTTATGATGCTCGTTACTCAGAAATTGAATGTGACGCTTTTTGCAACTGCAATATCTTGTGATTACTGCCATTAGTCTAGATTACCAACTCATTCATTAGTGGACAAAATAATTTCTGCAGCATGTAAATCATCGCTTTACAAAGTTAAAACTGTCCATAAAGATCTAGTTTCTCACACATTTTAAAAACTAATTAACAATTAACAAAATCTAATATGTCCTCTATTTTAAAACCTTAAAAAAAATTAAAAGGCACGCATTCTCCCAACAATAACAAGAGAAAAAAAAACGAGAACCGTTTCCTTCGTTTTTCCGGGCACGCGGAATGCTCCCCCTTTTTCTATGCCAATGAATTCGTCACACCTAAGCGATTTTAAATTCAAAACCCGCAGTCTACCCGCGCGTGTAACCGAGCGAAAAACAGCGATTCCCGCGATTGAATTTCCACGTGGCTGCTGTCGGAATGGCGGGCGCATGCGCGAGTTAAACGAGAAAAGTCAGAGAAGAGCGAAATAATGCTCCCCTTTTAGGTTTCCTGCGAGAATCGCTTTGAATTATCGAAATGAGTTTACCCGACTCAAGTATTTACCATTCGAGGTTGATTAAATGGTGCGGGCGGTGGAATTCCTGGATTAGGTGATTACGTTCGTGATTATAGTTTTGATTGGAGATAACGTCGCAAATTTGTGTCATTTACATTTTACCCTCGTATATATAGCCTTCGTTTTTTTTTTTTTTTTTTTTTATTTTAACTAATTTATTGGCAGTGCTTCGATAATCTTATAGATTATAGTAACGTGATCAAGATATTTTCAAATTAAATATGGAAGTTCCTAGAGTTCGTTCTACTTTAATATATTAGGAACACGATACTTTTAAAAACAAAAATTTTATACGAAAATTTTGAGAATATTTTATAACTTTAGTCTCCACGATAAAGTACTTATCTAGAATGAATATTATGCTATTTTAATACATTATAAATCATCCGATGTTAGTGTTGTTATAGTGATTAAATTTGTCACATATAAACCTGTATTTTCGAAATTAATTTAATAAAAATCCAAACAAACATCCCTATCGTTAATAAAGTCCCTAACGAATTTCAGCGGCGTGATTTCCCAGATGCAAAACAATGACCGGGATGCGAATCTCGTGCAATTACGTCTCTGGAAAACAAATTTCCGAAAACTGAGCGAAAAGCACTCCCTTAAATCACAAAAGTTCCTCGCCCCCCGACCTATTGTCATCCCTTCCACCTAAGGGCGGAAAACACTGGAAATGTCGAGTACTACGCGCACGTGGGACAAAAGTTCGGCACAATTTGTACGGTAATGTCGAGCGAGAGGCTCGCTAATTAGTTGGGCTCCCGTGTTCTCAATTACTATGTGATTCCATTCGCGCTGTAGAATAAAAAATAAAAACTATAGATACAGTTGCACGTTGGCGTTCGCTGTATAGGGTAGTTATTTGGCCTGCTATCTAGGTGAGTAAATACGATGAATGGACGCAGGAATAAATTACACACGTGCGGTTGATCGCTAGGGGTTGCTTTACGTCAATGAAAAGTCTGAGGTTTTGAAGAGCTTGTGCTTTTTTCTGACGCTGAGTCTGCTTGTATTCGTTAGAGAAACTGCGAGCGTTAAACGAAATTGGAGCACATTTTTATCTTTACATAGGGTTTATTTCTTTAATTCGGTAATGTTAAAATTCTCTACCACAATTTTCTGGGTATTCTTGAGTATTAAGTAGGTATAATTGTTTTTTTTAAATAAATAAAGTTTTTTATACAAATTTCAATAACAAAAAGTAATTGTACATTTAATTTACATTTGCATTTGATATTTGTCACTATTTTTCTTATTTGATTATTTTTGTCACGTCCTTAAGTAAGTGATTTTGTACTATATTTTAACTACTACTAATTGGATACAATATTTAATTTTATTTAAAATAATATTCGTCCTTCATCAAGAAGACAAGAAAGTTAACAGTTCGTTTAATATTAAACCGAAATATCGTTTTTAATAAAAGGAAATTACAAGGCTTTAAAATGCAAGATTTAGGCATGCGCCGCATCGTCGTTTTTATGGCTGCTTGGGTAAATTCCGATTGGCGTTGGTCACAACCCTTGATGCAGTAATGTAGGTAGGGTAGTAGTGGTTCAGGGTTATGATTATGATTCATAAAATACTTTTTAAAACTATTCTTTTAAGAAAAATAAAAAAAAATTGTTGTTATGCATATACGCAGACGGTTCCGTCACATTTTTTATCTTTATTTGCTTTCTATTCGATAAAAAAATTAACAGTATTTCAAAAAGTCGGAATTGGCTATCGCCGAAAAAATAAAACTCGATTGCCAATAAGTATGGTTCAATATTTACAAAAAACAAATAGCCAACGTACTATAACATTCGTTAGGTTGCACGTTTTACACTCCCTGCGTGTATTGGAAGAAAATAGTATCTATTGTGCCTTTTTGCAACATGTTCACATTATTTAAACTATATCTTTCTTGAAAGTTCCAAAACAGTAGTGGAACGATATTGATAAAAGTACCTTCAAAAGGAGGCAAACTTTTAAACTTACATAATTACTGTGAAATCTTCTTGTGTTTGAGAGAACTCGTTTCTGGGTAAATGAAGTTCAAAAGTGTTGAGCTTTAATCGATGAACTTGAAATCCGATTAGAATGGCTCGGAAATGGCAATAAGGAAGTTAGCGATTTGCCTTTTATTTTCGACACATTTTTATTAACCTCCTTTCAGTAAAAGTTTCAAAGTTCGAAATAAGCAACAAAATTTTCTTAAAATTCTTTGTAAATATGTCGAAATATTCACAAGCGTACTTTAATTATTAAGAAAAAAAATATAGTTTTGTTTCTTAAAGTATATAAACGCTAATCACGGTAATAGCCACTGTCAAAAGCACCTCACATAATAAGTATTATTGAACTAACCGAAACTTTTCAATAATACAATTTAAGTTCGTTCTAACTTCTCGAACTACTGCACTCTCGCAAAAAAGTAAAAAAAAAAAACGTCAAAGTTTCGGATAAACGAAGAGGGGAAAACCGAAACCGACAGGCACATATAAGGGGGAGCGTACAAGAATAGGAAAAGAATCGGGCACGCAGAACTGAAACTATTGCGTGCTTGCGGGTAAAACTTGCAATCGAACGCGGAACATTGGGGCGGGAAAAAGACAAACGCGCGGTGACGGTGCCGGCAGTTTTAAAGTGATTACACTGAGCTTCGTATAATACTCTTTTCGTCTCCCCTGGTGTTCTATGGGGTACTGGATGGTCGAACAATCGAAGAAACTTTTTCCCTGATCTTCTTTTGTCATTTAAAAGGGCGGAATCGCGAAATTGATCGGAGCCCGAATAATGGCCCGAAGAAAAGACGCGGCCTCGTCATCGACGCTGCAGGGGGAAGAAGGAGAGAATTTAGAAGCAATTTCACTTATTTCATTTGAAACGATTACGCGAAGCCCATTAATTGCAGGGAGATTGAAGTTCGTAAAGTTTCCAAGGTTTTTATTCGATCGAATTGCTTTGAAAAGTCATTTTCAAATTATATATCTTCTGACATAAATTGAATAACAATTCTCGCGAGTATAAAGTTTTTGTATCGTTAAAGAAATCTTTTGTTCTGAAGATTTCAGCTCGACGTGATGAAATGAGGAGAATCGTGGGTACATCGACGCAACGACGTCGCGTGCTTTCGCGTCAAAAACTATAATCGCACTTTCGACGTTCCGCCGATATCGCGTCTTTTTCCTGTCAGCTGACTCTTTTCGGAAGTGGGGTCAGCAAATCCAGATGTCTGTGAGAAAAATGTTGAAATGCTATTTCGGTTAAAAACAATTGACATACAGTCAAATAATTGACGGGTAGTATGTAGTCTCTTTTAGAATGATACTTTCATTAAAGATATTGACCCGTATAGAATAAAAAATGAATTTTTTTTTTTATGAAACAAAAGAATGAAGAACACGTGTACTTAAATTTGTTTACAGGAGAACATTTACTACTGACAGGAACATTCAATAATGAAAAAGTATATTAAACAACAAGTTGAAAAAATAAACATACCATAAAAATATATTTATTTCATACGTGTACAAAAAATAAGTATGTTAACTTATTGTTGTTAGTTTTGTAAAACGTTGTTGAGTACCGCATTACGACTCTCAGTAATAAAAATATGATTCTCGTAAAAACAATTCAACATATGATAATAAAACTTTCGTTAAATATTCAACGTCGAACGTCAGTTAAATTAACACCGAAGTATGAAATTTAAAATTAGTTTTATTAATTTGCTATTAATAAGCATTACAAGATATACCTTAGAAAATATAATATCACAGGATGAGATGATCCAAAGTAAAATAGGAAAAATACGCCTAATAGCGGTAAAAAATACATTTTTTGAAATTATTTATTAATATTGTTTAATAAAATTTAATAAAATATTTCAGACAAGTTTGATAGAAAGATGTTTTATTGAAGATGCAGGAGCTATTATTTACATAAGTAATTGGAGCTCTAACGATGTTTCACTTTTAAATTCTACCTTTTCTGGTTTACGTCCAATATATTTAGTAAGTCCGGATAAAAACTCTATTTTTCATCGATATAAAGGCTTTCGACATACCTACAAGTTCAACGACAGCATTTTATCTATAAAAAAAATCCGGTCTCATACGTCGCTATTTTTATTACGTCAGTTAAGATAATTTCTTCAGTACTAAAAAATTTTCAAAATTCTATTTGGTGGAATAATCAAGCATTTCTACTAATAGTAGTTCAACAATACAACACTTGTTTCTTAGCAAATGAAATTTTATACTCAATTTAGAAATTAAACATCTTGTATGCATTTTATTTGTGCTTTAATGCGATGGATGAATTAGTATTATACACGTTTAATCCATATTCACAAATATATTTAAAGTATTGGCATGTGACTCCAAATAATGGTTTCCATAACAATCGCTGGTCTTTATTTCATCAAATAATGAATTATACCGATGGGTCATGGTCTTATTATGGTGAGTAAGTCCTTATGCAAATTTTTTTTTTATCGTAAAATAATTTTTTTGTTTTTAATATAATTTATTGTTTAAATGAAAGGTTCTATCTGTGGTGAATTTGATAAAACAAGAAACTTATAATATTAATATTAATGAACACCAATATAATATTAATGGACTTGCTTATCTCGATTATAAAATGTTTGTCACAGATGAAAGTAAAACTGGTTATGAAATAGTACATTTTGATACTAGTGCGACGATTTGATTTTCTTCTCGTGTGACTGTTAGCGCCCGAGCGAAGCGAGGGTGAAAAAGTCACACGAGGAGAAAATCAACTTCTCACCGAGAAGTGAGAATGTCAAAAAGAATATTTATGAATACTTTTACTGTAACCATCAAATACCTCACTATGTATTTCATAATTTTGTTCTTAATGAATACTTTGTGAATTCTTTCATTACAACTACAAAATGCTTTGATCGCGGTAGATACCATTTTATACTTAAGAAATTTGTTCACTAAGATTACTTTATGAACACTTTTTGAATACAATAAGTTTTTATTTATTGCGGACATTAGAAAAATGTTTATAAATTCTTTTTTTTTTAGAGTATGCTTATCGGGAACCCACTGAAAATCAGAGAAGTAATGTATCGATCGAATGTTGCACAAATTATCTTCTCATAAAACTTCAACATTGAGAATACTATGTAAAGAATGAATTTTCCGTAAATTCACACTTGTACTCGTCAACATATCATGTTTATATAATACCATCGATTTCAGTTGCACCGTTTCAAAATTACGAACGCAAATAAGACTAAATTAGAACGACATAGACGATATTTAACTTTCAGCAGGTCCCCCTCCTAACTTCCGTCATGAGAAAACTTGAGCTCACGAGCTTGCGCGACCAATCACCGCGATGATAAGACGCCGCATTAGCATCTTGCGACGAAGTATCTCCCACTCCCCCCCCCCCTTTCTCGCCTACCCCCTGCCTGCATATGGCAGTTTCGTCCGCAGTTGGCCGCACTACTTTGCCGAACTGCTCGGAGTAATGAGGAGCAGCAACTGACTGCTTCCAAAATTTGTAGTGTATCTGTGTGCGCGTGTTAGTGTGTATATTAATTATTTTCAGAAGAGTTTGGGATTGCGAAGCGTCACTCAAATTGATTTTACGAAATTATTGATTTGAGATATGTATATTTCTGTGTTCAGATATAATGTTTAAAAGATAATGTAGTGAACCAATATTATTTTGTATTTGTGTGTTTCTAATAAATATAATAACTATTGAATATGATTGTTCGTTATCTCACCATTTATCTATCGAATATTAATTTATTACGCATATTACATAATCATTATAATTTAAATGGAATTCTATGTTAGCTTTGTATAATTATTATAGTACTAATTGCCATGTATCATTCTGTTGCAGGTGAGCCATACAATTTTTTTATCTCAAGCTTCAATGATAAGTAAGTTTTTTACTTCTCTATGACTGTTAATCATTCTAACATCTCAAATGAATTAAATAAAACTTTCTTTTATGCCGTAAAATAACTGCCGAACAGTAGGTGAAAAGAGGTTAACTACAGTTAGCAAGTAAAGTGAGAAAGTAAACTCATATATTTCAATGCGATTTTTTAATGTCCTTTCTCTTATAGGATGCTTAAATACCATTATTTCAAGCTAAATTCTAAACTAGAATAATTATCTTATAATAGGTGCATATAACTGGCGCAAACATTTCGACAGATGGAAATGTCAAGTAAATGATCTGATTGCGGTGTCCAAATTACTTTTGAAACGTGCTAATTATTCTATCACCTCAAGTTGTAATTAATTTTACACTTCATTTTGTCAACAAACTTGTACAACGAACGCTAAAATGGATTTTACGAAAAAAACTTTACAAATGAACAAATTCAACTCTTAACTTCCGCGCCCTAATTTATCACTCTAGTGAGCTCCCGATAAGAGCGTTTCCGAAAATAAACCTCTTCCTCGGTAGAGAGAGAGAGAGAGAGAGAGAGAGAGAGAAAAAAGAAACGAAGGAAGAAGAGAAGGAGAAGATCGGTCGGAATCGAGCTGGCCTATCAATGACACTTTCCATTCGGCTCGAGCTCCTTTACCTCCTCGCTTCGACTAGGTGGGCAGAAAAAAGCGGGAATTCAGCGGTCCGTGCTGATAAGTCGGCCGCTGCTGAAAAGCGAAAGGACATCGCACGCTCTCTCTCTCTCTCTCTCCCACTCTCGCTCTGTTTCCCTCGCTCCTCGCGGTTCATTGGCGTGCTTCCGGCAGTCGCGGCTGACGGGCTTTTTTCCCGCCAGCTCGGCGAAAACACGATACGGCCGGCGAGATTCAATTAGAGGCTCCGATATCGCCACCGCAGCTCGCCTTTCTTTCCGCGAGACATGGCGTTATATTTGCATAATTCCAGGCAAAAAGTTCGGGCTGCCGCCGCCGTAGCCGTTGTTGATGCTGTTGTGGGAATTTTCGAATTTAATCGCATTGTATGCATAATGAAGCCGCGAAAGTTCCTAGCCTGGGAAAGAATAAGGCCGGTAAGCGGCGCCTTTGTGAAGGCGCGAAGGGAATGCTGGGGTTTTGTTTTCATTCAAATAAGCGGGTTTGGATTTCGGCCGGAATGGAGTGTATATACGGTGCTTGATTTATAATATTTTTAATTAATGGGATAGGATTATATAGGTATGTTATATATTTCAACTACACGATGATTGCAATTAAGGTTAAAAATATATATAACCGATGAAAGTGGAAGAAAGAGCGCTTTAATAAGATTAATAAAATATACTTTCTTCGGCTTGAAAAACTTAAAATAAGTCCTTCAGCAATCTAATGATTTTTTTTTACATCAAGTACTAGGTCACAAATTTTAATATATATCTTAAGATTCTCAAGATGAACTTTCGTATATATTAAATTATTAATTAAAGGACTTTCCTAGAAGAAGCTTCAAGAGTATTTCTTTATTTTTTTATAAATCCAGTCAAAAGTAAATAACTCTTTTATGAAAAAAGTATAATTTTACTGCAGTATAAAAAGTCTTAATTGTGTCTACAATATGACATTATTCGTAAACAGCGACTTTCTCTCTCTCTCTCTCTCTCTCTCTCTCTCTCTCTCTCTCTCTCTCTCTCTCTCTCTCTCTCTCTCTCTCTCTCTCTCCCCCTCTCTCCCTCTCAAAATGAACGTCTGCATACAAACAACTCGCCCGACCAACTTCTCAACTCGAAAAAATTTCCTAACTTTAATAATCCGCGTGTAAACGTCATGTTCGCGGTAGTTTTACTTTTTCTCCCGGCAAAATTTGATAGGCCAACGAAAAAAAGGAAGAAGAAGTCGAGAAATAAAAAAACGTCAACCTACGACACGGGAACTTTCTTATTAAAGCGAGACATGCGGGCTCTACTCAACTGCACACGCGACACGATTCGGTGTGTACGGGTGATTCTCAGCAAAAGTGCTCATATTCTGTCCTGTAATCTCCGTGGATATTTGATTAGATTTTATAATATAAAATCTTTAATTTTTTCCAATGAAACCCAAATTACTAGAATATCATATAGTAAAAATTTCCAGATGTCCATTTGTATTCAATGAAAGAGGGTTATTTGCTACGACGGAGATTATACGTAAAACTGAGCACTTTCGCTGAGAATCATCCATATATACTCTTGCGTTCCCGCGTATGGGAAAATGGCTCATCGTAGGCATTTGCATGAGAGAGGAGTTTGCACGTACACATACACACGTACGAAGGTATCGCCTCCTTCTCGGCGCTGTTTGTAATTTTCGCAACTGGAATAATGAGTGCCTACTGGCACGCGTGTGCAAGTGAAGAGAGAGTGAGAGAGAGAGAGAGAGAGAGAGAGAGAGAGAGAGAGAGAAACTTGGCTAGAGAATGTGTACGGCGCGCGTACGCGCCCGCGGAAACGTATTTTGCAAACCTAACAATTATCAGTTTCCGTTGTGCAATGTCAAGCCGCCGTGCAATCGATTTTTCTCGCGCGAGAATTGTTGTTATTAGGAGAAGGTCGTTTGCGGTGGCAGAGAGGAAGCCGAGGAGAGGAAATTGAAGATTGCCGGGATAAGTTGTTATATGGGTGTAAGTGATTTGTTGGGGGAGATTTCAGAATGTGGAAATTAAGAAAAGGATAAAGCTCTTCAATACGAGTAATATTTAGATTGAATGTTTGTGAATACTTTTTTAATACGAAATTTTATAAGGCTTAAGCCGAATTTTCTGTAATGGAAATTTTATTGATTTATTTACAAATTTTTTCAATAATAAAAGTTCTCTAAATGCTGTTTTACGATAATTGTACTGTTATTACTTCTGTAGAGCTCTAAGGTAAATTATACTTCTTTATAATTATATTTATATAATACAAGGTTAGCTAATTTCAATATTGAAATATACTTATTAAAGTGTCACTGACCTATAGAAAGTTATTGCTTATTTCAAAATATAAAAATACTAATTTCTAGCTTTATTGTTCTTACTTTGTAATCGTTATGATATATCCCTGTCTAATAAAAGCTAATTGTTTAAGAATTTATATTTTATAATTCTTTATCAATAATTGACAACACCATATGTTATTCGAATATATGCTTCGTAGGCAGTTACACCTCAATATTACATCACATCCATCAATATTAATTCAAAATTTGCAATGTATTTCGCTGTATGCTGCTAGTTTTGAGTACGCATCATAAATTCATCCATCAATTTAACTAAAAGCCACGATGTAAAACGCAGTTAAACATAGGTTGCACAGGCTAAAAAATCAATCTCTGCCGTTAGATAAATTAATAGATAGGTATTGTATACGTACCTTTTCTAGAGATTAAAAGTGAAACCACGACAAACATGAACAAATTTCCGTTTTGCGCTTTCAATTTCAGCGGAACAAGATAGCAACATTCGTAGCTGTTATTACTCTCGCTATCAGCTGGCATTATACAAAACATTCGGTTCAACTGTATACACGACTTTCCCTCAGTTTTAATCACAAAAAGCGCCTCTTTCATCGGCACAAATAAAAAAAAAAAACACGTTACCACGAAAGAAGTCGCACGTGCGCGCGAGAAAAAAGTTTACGCAATCGCGAACTTCCCTCTCTTGTCTTCTTTTGTCTCTTTCTTCTCTCGTTCCTCTTTGCACAATCAAGAGCACTTTCTTCTTGGAGGCGGTACACGTGGCGAAATATCCCCAAGCCTCGCGTTTTATGGGGGCACATGGGTATAACTCGTTAATGTTTGAGTTGAGCGTGCGTGTGTGTTTGTCCGTGTGTGAGAGGGAAAAAAGTTTATGACGGTTTTCCGCCACGAAATCATTTTTTCCTTGTTATAGAGATTGAACAAAGTTAAATCTGGCAGGAGTGGATGTCGCTTCGGCCTGATATTATAAGACATAAAGTTTGGACGTTTTTACTATATAGGGATCGACATAATGAAATACGATACCTTACCGATATATAACATTGTTGTCAATTATGTATATCTGTTAATATAAAAACATGACAAAAATTAACTTATAAGATTAAGTGTAATATAGCTTGTCATGCGTACACACGTCATGTCATTGAGAAATCATTATGAAAAGTAAAAATTACAAGCAATCCTTCAATTTTCATCGACATTTATTATATTTGTAATCTACAAAAATATATAGATTGCATTGGTTATTTTTATCGCCTATAAGAGCGAAACAATTAAAGTACACCACCAAAAGTAAAAAAGCAATAAACCATAATTCCTATCACCATTCCACACCAAACTACAGTTTACGAACGAACAACGTATATCGATCCTCGTGCACACCGCCACTCATACACAGCACCTTTGTAATCGTCCCCCGGTGTCCAATAAACACTTCACCGCAACCTATACACAGCCTCTCTCTCTCATAACGTGATTTTTTGCCCACTTAGTCACGGCCCTGGACTTTCACGCGAGTCGCACCGCGGGCCAAATCGGGAATGACAATCGCGCAATATAGATTCGCACTCGTCAAAGGGGGGCTTAGCAAACGGCGGCCGGTTTCCTTGACATCCTTTGTGCGCCCGCGTGCATGCGTATGTGTAGATATACTTGTATGTGAAGTGCGGGGGACCTTTTGCGCCATCATCGTCGGGGAAAAGATATGCTTGTATATATAGGTGTGACCGTTTGAATGCCCGACTATGTGAGTGTTTGACTATTAGGCTGTAGGAAGAGGTCTTGGATAGCGCGACTAAGTACATAAGTGTATTGTTGGGTCTGTGTGGGTAAAGATACCTTAAGGAGCGAATAATGCTGATGGCTTATAGTGTCGGACGTTGGTATTGGTCAATATGAAATCATTTATTGATATTTCTTACAAATATAAAATTACGTATGGGTAAGATGTATTTGAAAAATAAAAATAAAGTTACTTTTACGTAAATACAATTTTATATCGAATTTAATAACCGCACATTTTCTGTGTGTTGTTTTAAAAATGACAATAGAAATGACTAGAGTGCAAAAAATTAGCGCGCAAAGGAGGAAAGATACAAGGAAATAATTTCTGCAATTTACGTCGCAGTAATAACAGTTGATCTAAGTGATGTGTGAAAAAGATGAAGTGAAACGTTCTTTTGTTTCAATCTTTGTCTTGAAAAATACAAGTGTCGCTTTATAAAATGTATTACTAAATATATTATACAAAATGTATTATACTTATACATTTATCTAATGTCTAATTACTATGGGTTTTAGTTGTAAATTACTCAAGTATGATGAATTTCAAGATATTTAGAATAAACGACGGAAACTTAATTTAGAAGTTTAGATGCAAAGTAACGTTTGAACATTACTCATGTATTCAAAGTTTTTTAATAGAATTGTTTTTATTCAGCAACTTTTATTTTAAGTATTGACGAAATACTTCCAGGTACTGAGTTTTGTATCTATAAGCAATTTCATTTTCTTCGAATAAATCAATAATGGTCCTACATACTTCTAGTCAATTTATGTAAATTGTATAAGTTTTAATAAACGAAAACACAACATTCCGCTTAAACTGAATAAAACTTGAAATTACAAATTAGCAACTTATAATGAAGTGAAAATGTATTCCTCGTCGGTGTTTAAGTTTGCACACAATCACCGCTCCGCACTGTCTTAATTCGGAACACCATTTGCAATCATTAGCACCACTATCACTTTCATATTAAAGATTTACATCGCACAATCTTGCACGATTACTCACCAAATTAAGTGCTTACCATCCGTAAAACCTATTATTTCGCGCACTGCAGTCCTTGCTCGAGTCCTTGCCAATTACACAATTCTCACAATGACTGGAATTCCCCTCTTCAAACTCAATAATTAAACAACACACAAAGGGGCCGTTGAGATTCCAGCGCGCCGCCATTTCCTCAATTCAGATCTTAATTTCTCCTCTCGCTCGTATTTTAATATGCATGCAACATGTATACACCCAATCTCGCGTCTCTCGCGAACCAAGAAAAGTAAAAACACACAAGACGCTCGCTTGCTCGCCCGCGCAGTTACACGGTGAAAAATTCATTCATACCAAAACAGCCTCCCCTCTCTCTCTCTCTCTCTCTCTCTCTCTCTCTTCTAAACACACGACCCATTGTTTCTCTCGACGCGACCCACTTGCTTGGGCGCGAGAGAAGAAGAGAACTTCCGAGAGAGCTGCTGCTGCACACGGGCCGCGAATTAATTAGACGCTTGCACACCTCGCACTTCCTGCGCGGGCGAGAATAGGTAAGAGAGGAAGGAAGACGCGTGTGGGATGCGGCATAGCAGCAGCGTGTGACACAACGCACGCAAGCGCGAAAAACGAAGCGTCGGAAGTTGCTGCGTATGACGCATCGGTTGGGAGCGCAAAGGCGAAGGATGAAGTGTATGGGCAAGGAATGCTTCGGGATGACTATTAATTTCTCGGATATGGATTTATAAGCGGTGCTTTTCATTTTAAAGATCGCTGTGTTATATGTGTCATTTTGCTGTACGTGCGATTATACAACTTTTTTTGTGTGCTGTAGATGTGTTTTGTTTGTTATGCAATTTTCAAGATCACGCAAATGAGCTGCAATTGATTTCGCCTAGCTGATATAAGTATTTCGTAAGAATGCCTGAGGCTCTTTGCTAATTGCATTTGTTTTCCGATGTGAAAAGTGCTTGCTATAATTATCGGACTGGAAATGATGATTTGACATGCATTAGAGTACGTGGAATTTATAAATTCACTTCTTAGTCAAAGGTCTTTGTTGGTTTATGATATACGTTTTACTCTGATAGTCCTCTTCTTATTAGTAATTAACTTTTTCTGGCTTGAATAATCTTCAGGTTATATCGTCGCGCGATACGAAGAAAAATCAACTTCTAACTTGGACGGAGAAAAGCCAGTTTCGCGCGAAAAAAGCCATAGTATGGACACATTTTTGGCTTTTTTTGCGCGAAACTGGCTTTTCTTCGTACACAGTGAGAAGAAAATCTTAACTGTTAACGAACGAACGTTTAGATATTGACTTAATGAATATTCATTTATAGTTAAACCAATTCGTTAAAAGTTAAGTCACGAATCATTGAAGTAAACATTTCAAACTTAGCTGTTAACGAATTTGTCTAACTATAAATGAACATTCATGAAGTCAATATCCAAACGTCCGTTCGTTAACAGTTAAGATGTTCTTCTCTCTGTGTATCGTGCGACGATGTTTACTTAGATTTTTAAAATGCATAATAAAAAGAACTTGTTAGAATAATAACCAAAAAATAAAATCAAACTTAATCAAGTTCAAAGTACAGTATTCTAAAGTTACTTAAAGACAAGCATACAATAAATGTGATAACCAAAGATACTATGCTTTATTTGCATATATATATCATTCCAAATTAAAAACTTTCATTCTCGCTAATAAACTGTAATTTCCATTACAAAAAAAAAGAAAAAAATCGAGTTCAACAAAAGAAAGACAATTCAACGAACTGCTACTTTCCTTTTAAACGGAAATTAAAACGCACGCGACGACGACTGAATTCCAAGTTACAAAACACGAATTCTCCTTGAAACTACAAGCTGCTCTATAAGCGCTATCTTTTTGCTCTTTCGTCGAAAAAAAGACAATAATCTCACGACAAAAAGCGACGAATACAACAAAAAAGAGTCGAAGCGCGATTCACTCCCGACGCACACGCACGCACTCGTCTCTCTCTCTCCCACCTGCGCCTCCTTCCACACGCGCTCGTCTCGCGTTTTTCTCGCTCTCCGCCGCATGCATGCTCGGCTCGCAACCTCCTCTCCATTATCTTCCCCACCTCTGTCCGCCCCCGAAACAGCTCTCGCGTCAGCTCTCGCGGCAGCGAGAGAGAGAGAGAGAGAAAGAGAACGCGTGCCTCCTACCTGTCCTCTCGGCGATTTCAGGCTTAGTTAGTACTGCGCCAGAATTTTTGCACCGTGGTTCGCGCGCGAGACCGAGCTAGCGAGCGCTGACACACGCAGTGTGTTGTGTTTCTTTCTCTCTCGTGTCTGTTTTTCGTGTCAAGCGTGTTTTTGGTGGTTAATTGATTTTTTTCTCTTCACGGTATATATACAGTGCTTGATGTGTTGTTATCAGTCGAGAGATAAGGCGACGCGTCGCCGACTGACGTGTGTTTTATATATTTACGAGAGGCTAGCAGTGAATTTGATTAATTAATCAAAAAGTGTGTGTGTGTGTGTGTGTGTGTGTGTGTAAGTTCGATGCTGCAAGGCTCTTCGTTGCAGGCGTTGTGTGTATTGTAGGTATTATACACGCATGCAGAATACATACGTGTTTTTTCAAGTTGTTTAAAAGCCCGCGACGGAGCAGCGCGCGTGCCTGAACTATCGCGAATCCTTGAGTTCAAGAGCGCGCGCGCGTGTGGATAGACGACAACGACGGCGATGATGTGAGTCGCTAACTCTACACGGAAAAACACGTTTGCCGTGATTAATAAATCCCCGGTCGCGCACGGTATAAAGCTCGGAAACTCGCACCCGTAAAAAAGAAAACCAGAAAACCCAATTAAAAGCCGCGACAGGTCCAAAGCCGGCGCGCGGGCGCTACCGAAACCGCGTGCGAAAGTGCAGTATCATTTCGCAGTATGCGGGTATATACGTATGTATATACACAACGTATACGTAAGATAAGTGACCGAGCGAGCGGTAGCTCACGCGCCTTATCAGGCGAAAGTTGCCAGCGTGGCTCCGCGATCGCGTTCGCTATCTTTTTGCAAGAGAGAAAGAGAGAGAGAGAGAGAGAGAGAGAGAGAGAGAGAGAGAGAGAGAGAGAGAGAGAAGTGCAGCTGCAACTGCGACCGCGGCTTTTTGAGAGCTGCCCCGCGGTGATGGTGGGGGAGGAGCGGGGTGTCACGTGGGTCTGTTGTGCGTTGCGCGCGGTCGAGCGAGACGTCGGATTGACGCTGTGGTATAATTAATATAGGCTTTTATCGGTATAGGATAGGATAAGTAGGTAATTGCGGGTGTGTTGTGGAAAAATAGGGTTGGATAATTTGCACAACACTCGAGAGCGTCTTGGTATTATTATCGGTGCGGTAGTCGCTTTTTCCTCGTGCGATAACCTCGTTCCGTTGTGAAAAGAAGACTCGCATGTTGAAGTTGTTATCGCTCAAGTTTCTATTGTGTATTTGTTGTTTTTATCTTGATTATATAATTTACTTTTATACTGCATATATAAACAAAAGGAAAATGGAATATGTATATATAGTTATGAATTCTTAGTAGAAACAGCTGTATATGAGGAGACATGAAGATCTTTTATATGCATATGTTAATAATAAGTGCTGAACTATTATGCTAATCAAATTAAAAAATTCTCATCGCGACGTATGTTTTATATCGCCGCTTTTCAAATACTGCGGGCTGATGTTTGGATTACAACTTTTCGAACAACGTATTCGACACTGACTATACGTATATGGTATCTCTACCTGTGTAATACAAATAGACTCGTCATCTCCCAAACAATCACTTTTATATTCCGACCGTCAAACCTTTTAATATCCGCTCTTCGGGCGTACCAATAACGACCATATATCGGCCACCGCGTTTTTCCTCTCCGCTCACCTTGAAACACATTTTTCGGCGACACCGGTGAGCTACATCGCTTCTCTTTCTCTCTCACTCTTGAAATTGCCAGTCGTACCGTGCGCGGCTATACCTCGACGTTTACGGCCGATGATTTATCGCATACGTACGCGCGCGCACGGCAAAACGTTGATAGTCCGCTGTTCGCCGTGTCAGAGTGCGAAGGCCGTTGGAGTCCGCGCTGTTCGCTTCAATTTCACTATTGTATAACGCACGCGTGTACATATATATATATAGATGCGCGCGTTGCAAAATGAGAGGGAGAGCAAAAAACGCGTGCAGCGAGCGGTTCGCCTTTGTTGTCGGGCGGATAAAGAGCCGCGGTTTAATTTTGCTAATTGGGAAGAGTTGGCGAGTGCACGTGGATGAACGCGTGCGTCGTGCAGTCAGGATTGGTACGATGATTAATTATAAAGATTTTTTGGGTTGTTGAAGAGAGCGCGTGGGTTTTTTTTTTGCATTGAGTTTAGTATATAGGAATATATAAAAGTGATGATTTCGAAACGAGTTTTTTGGGCTAATGATTAGCTACCGTGTGGCGATATATATCTAATTGACCATGGTGATATAGGGAGAGCGATAAATATCAATACATCAATGACAATGTAGTTTTTATCATGAGGCGAGCTTAATAAAATTAATAATTTGTTCGGTATCAACTTATTATATGTGAATGTACATGTACGGAGGAATAAATCACACGAAATTTACGAGATAGTTTTGAAGAAAACTGGTACAGAGACGAAAGTATAGATATTTTTGAAAGAGTATTGGTTTTCCATAAACGACTTTTGAACGTGACTCGTAACTTTTCAGCCCATACGTCTTCTCGATACTTAAAGTCTGTTCATATATTTTCTACTGCGAATATGGCCATCTTTCTTACATTTTCGATAAATTTTTCTGAATGGAAAATCCAGTGGAATGTCATTTTATTGCAATATATATACAATATTAGTGCCTTACGCAAAGCATTTATTACAAAGCAAATAAGATATAAATTTTCTGAGATTCGCGAACAATGTTTACATAATATACTACCAATTTTTTATGCTTGGCAACTTTAATAACTTGTTTATTATCTTATTAAGAAATTAAACAGTTTTATGCCTTTTAACCCAGTTTATCCTTAATAAATCATCGCCGCGGACACCTGCGCACTGCCCTTTTCCTTCATACAAGGCGAAAGTTTGCATTATTTCATACATTTTTACCTGCTGTAAAATTTTAATTAACAAACTTGAGTAGGTTGTAAAAAACTCGTATTAAACCGGATAGTATCTTATCGTCCCGTTTATTAAGTCTCTCAAAATGCATAGAGATAAGCTCCTTAGATACGGTGTTGTTTTTATATTATTCTCAAATGCCACTTACAGTTTTGCGTCTCCTCGAAACTTTCATAATAAGTTGGGAATATTAACGAAAAATTTTAAATTTATAAATTAGTTAGTTTTTAATATCAAAATGAGATTAAACAATTATTATACAGATTTGATATAGTATAAACTCGAAGCGTGACTTCTGGCATGAATTGTAATGTAAATACGCACTTCAGTGTGGTGCGAGATTCAAGTTCAAGAACATATTCTGCTTTCCCGCGTCTTTCGAATCAGGATGAACAAACGTCATTGAATCGATAATTTTAGTTTTACCTCACAGCACATTTCTTTCACTGTATATTATAACAATTTATTGTAACAATATTATACCACCAGTCATAATTTTTTTATTCATTTTATTCAAAGTATTGAAATATTTACTTCAGTGAACCACAACCGATTTGACAAAATCAAAAAGCTCTATATAAAATCATCACAGAAACGCCGAAACATTAAAATTTATTCAGGTGGAAACGTAACCCATAACAAAAGCTATTATCGCCACAGTCGAGCTCGAACTAAAATTTACCACACGTAACACACATCCGAAACACTAAGATTCGACACGAACCCGTTACGTCAAACTAAAACACGCCTATACCTAAACGAAAAAGTTCAACAAACGCTCGTTACTTCCATACTCGTTCTCCGCATCAACGATAACGGCGCGATAAGCCTCACCGTTCGCGGCGATATCGAAATTTCCCCCTTCACGCGGGCGCGCGAGTAATTCGCACCGGCGCGCGAGTCTATTTTTAGTTCCGCGGAAATGGAGAAGAAGCATCTAGCGTGCGCGCGCGTATAATGTCTATAGGCTCTTTAACTTCGGGGCCGGCCGAAATGAAAAGCGAGCGCGAGAGTTTGAAATGGGGCTGTGGAGGTGTTCGCAGGGATTCGTATAATTTTTCAATTTTATCGCGTGCCGGGGGAACGCGACGGCGAGAGATCGTTTTTTAGGGTAGTTGATTATTAGTGGCTGCTTTACCCTTTTATCTGCGTGTCTGTGTGTGAGTTATATATAGTTCTGGTTGAAGAGCTTTGCGTACGTATCTAGATTTACTATAAAAAATATTAAAATGACTACTATATGTACTATATGTAGTTTTGGCGAAAGGCAAACAAGCTTGGCAGTATGAGGAAAAAGTGATGATTCAATTGTTTCCATAATGAATAGAATAACTTTCCTACTGTGTGAGCAAGCAAAAAGTCACTGATGTATGAAGGTACATAAACATTTTGCATACAGTGCACATTCGACTCGGAAAAAGTCCTTGGCCATCCGTTATTTTAAAAGTGCTTAGCCAACACGTAATTTACCAGCGCGAATAACGTGTGCGTGTAGATAACAGTTTTGTTGAAATTAGTAATTGTCAGAGTTAGGTACTATGTATGAGACAATATTACCATTCCACTTTGTAGCTTTTAAAGTAAACAACGTATTTAAACATAGACGAGTTCGTATTATTGCTTGAATATAGGTAAAAACTAATTTTTTCCAAAGCTTGTATATAGAAATTAATTCCCATAATCGTAAACATGAGATACATAAGTAACTTATTTTGTTCCTACAGTAATAAATAATAACTCCGAAACAAACATCAAACCGAAAAAAAAATTAATTGAATTTCACGTTATTGACAGACCCATCATTCGATTAATCGTATCTTCTTATCCGTGCTGTCTCGTATCAATGGTCAAATAAACCAATGAATCACAGACGACTTCCAGGCACCGCGGGATTTTTCGCCAAGTGACTCCTCACTCTCAGCTGGGGACGCATTGAAAAATTAAACCGCCAGAGATTTTCGCGAATCAAACTGTCAGAATATTGTAGATTGGCGAAACGGTGTGCACATATAACGAACTGAATTGTGAAATGAAAGGAGGAGGCAGGTAGTTTACGTGTGAGCAAAATGGAAAGCAAGGCAATCGATCGGAAAGAATATTTTACCACTTATTATCTAATAAAATGATTTTTTACAACCGACTGAGTCATCCGCAGGCGCAGACGGTTATATAGTTGGCCGATCACGTCAGAATTTAATATACCTGAATACATTGTCATACAACTTTTACGGGTTTTTAAAGCGCATGGCAATAAAGACATTTTAGTATCTTAAAATTATCACACCCATTGCCTTCCACACGCTTATATTTAACAACAACATACTTCTTACACTATATACTTTTCAATAACCAATTCCCCTTCTTCAATCCTATACTACCTCAAATAACCCAGATACCTCTCAACTCACCACCCACCGCCGCTCTTCCTCCCCCCCAAAAAACTACACATACACACACGTGACATCGCGTGACTCGAAACATCCCCCCGTCTAAACTTTAAAAATACCCCCACAGCGTGCATTGAACCAACCCCCGCGTGCCTATTATTACACGCGTCCCAATTACTTCTATAAACTCGTCGCTGTCGAAGCCTCGCGCGCTGAAAAATTCGCATGGGAAATTTACGGCTTGTACGCACGCACGCACGTATATATACAGGGAAGTTGAGCTCCGCGCGATGAATGTGTCGCCGATAGCGATAACGCAGCCGCGCGCGTGAGTTACGCCGGCCGGTGTTGTACCAATCCTACATGTCCCCGACGGTGGCGTTGTTCTATGGCTGTGTGTGCGCTAGTGCTGCGTGTTTGTTCAGCTCCCCTACCGGTACTGGCGGTGGTGGTTGAGATGAATGTCTGCATGGTCGCGGCCTAATTTTTTAGTGGAATTTTCGTTTGTGAGGATTGCAAAGGTAGAGGTATCATATAGATGTTTTTTTTGTTTCTTGTGTTTATTATAATAACTATAACGTCTATAGTGTTTTTCGATAAGAAAATATTTTCTGCTGGGCTTTCAATTGTAGCTTAAGGTTCTCGTATTTTAAATGCTCCGCTTTGTATCTTGAATAATTATAAAACTGTGCGTGAATGATTAACGAAAAATTTCTCGATTCTCCCTCATTAAATCTTGGTTAGTTTATAAGGTTCTCATATTTTAAATGCTCCGCTTTGCACCTTGAATAATTATGAAACTGTGCGATAATCATTAACGAAAAATTTTCTCCCTCATTAAATCTTGATTAGTTTATATACCATGTTAAAGCGATCTTTTTCCTTAAGAAATATCCGGTCTTTTAAACTTGATATCGAGAAGCATGAAATCATTAACGAGAACGTTTTTAAACTTGATATTTTATGTAACACAGACGCCATATGAGAAATAAAATTAAACGAACTCCTGTCAAATTTAATGAATGTGTCAGAAGATAAAAGCCAAACTTGGCCAGACAAAAATTTAATAATTATAGTCAACCTGCGGTACATCGCAACGAATGAACATTTTGTATATGCTACTGCATATCGATTTCACCAAGAAGAATTTCCTTCGCGGCAACATATTTCGCGATGATAGGTGACGGGGATGCAATTCCGCGTATAAAATAGTGTTTGCGCGCGTGATACACTGTCGTCGGCATCAGTCCCGTCACAAGAATACTCCATGAAAGTGCGCTCAAGTCGGGAGCTGTTTTTCTTTTTATATTCCCTCGACAAAGCGCCATGCGGTACCTCGAAAGTGCTTATTTTCGTACATGAATTCAAATGCGCTTTTCCTCACGCTACAAATTGAACGTGTGTAAACGTTCTCGCGTCAATGGAAACGTTACCGTTTTCATTCTTGAACATTTTTCCAATCCAAAACCCACTATCACCGACACATAAAGTGCCGTTTTCCAACCGTAAACCCCTCATAAAAATACCAAAACACACCATCTCCTACGACGATTACGAAGCCTTTCAAGCCGCATCTTACCCAACAGAGCAGCAGTTCATCCACCTCTCCTTCTCTCTCATACAAAACCGTACCACCACACGTACAACAACAACCCATCGCCGCAGAATAAAAAACCCTGCTAAACAGACTCCTCCGCCGCAAGCAAAAAGTGCACGCGCGCGCTTGACACATCCCTCCCCCTTGTAGAATCTAATAACCTTCTCCGGCACGCCGCAAATAAGCCAGCAGCACGTCGCGGCCGATTACGGGACCGACACCTGGCTGCGCGCGCGGCCATTATTACAGTCGTTAGATAACCGGTTCGCGCGCGGGGCCGATAAACTGCGCGCATGCAGCAGCAGCGGCGGCTTCCGAGCAGTACGCAATGTCAGGGCCGCGGTGGATGTATATCGAGCGCGAGTGCAGTGAGACTTTTTCAGTGCGCGCGGTGTGTTTATTGAGCGGGGTGTGTAAGGGATGGCCGAGCGCTTGTATTTCGGAATAATCTGGCGAGCGAGTATATTGGCTGCTGCGCGTATAAGGTGCGGAGGCTTTTCGGATTTTTAATGTGGTATTAAGGCTTTTTTTACGCTTAAGAGGTTTAGTGGTAATCGATGGAATAAAATTAGTTGAAAGGATTTTACAAGAGTTATAGTGAGTAGCGTCGCGAATATTCATGCGGATAAGATCAATGTCAATATTGATTTTTAATGAACCGAGTGAATTGGAAATACTGCGAAGTGATCTTGAGCTGCTTTGTTTATTAATGAAATTCGCTGTTTGATCGTGTTTAATTCCAAACTACCATAACAGTTTGCAAGAAAAAAAACTGCCCGGAGGTATGAATGGATTTAAAAATTCTCGATGTCTAGGTAACTTCGTACAGTGATTCATTCTTATAAAGAGTAGTGAAGTCATTTTGGTGACTAATACACTTGAACATGGTATTTTAAAATTGCAAGTGTGGTTATCGGTTTTGCATAAAGAGTTGCTGCATAATGTTTTGTTTGCGTTACCATCATCATCGATTCGCGACGTTTGTAAAC
>JAPYZO010001785.1:2443-26384 GCA_030522905.1 Torymus flavipes
TCTCTCTCTTTTGTGTTATCTTTCCGGGCAGTAAAAGCAGCGGGCAAAGTTTTTTTAATCGGCAATTCGAAAAATGCCTCAAAGAAAAATGGTAATCGCGAGGAAAACTACTTTAGCGAGCGGAAGGAAACTTTTTTGCGTCTCTTCCGCACCTCAGTCGAATATTTTTCTCTCCATTCGCCGACGACATCGATAAAGGGAGTTGGAGAAACGGAAGGAAGTGTACACTGAAAAATTGACGAAGAGAATGAAAACGGAGAGAGAGAGGAAGAGAAAAAGAAGCAACAAGGAAAAAGTGTATAATGGAGCAGGATTTGATTGATTGGCAAGTATATTGCTGCTGCGGTCGACGTGCGCCAGGACGATGATTTACGTAGAGTTTGATGCAGAGTAATGGGAGGGAAAAAAATGAGAATTATGATAACGAGGGGGCCGCTGGAAGGCAGAGCAATAAAGTGCGGCGGAGACCGAAACAAACGGGAGGAGGTGTGCGTATAATAATGATTCTCAGAAAGTGTGTTCGAACAATGAGCAAACCGTGAAATCTTGTGTTTTCGAAACGATAAGAGAGAGAGGACCGGGAGATAGAGTCAGTGAACTGCGCATGTTTGTTCTTATCTTTACACTTCACAAGCCCTAAAATTTGTCAGAAACGTTATCTGTATCTTTAAACTGGAAAAAAGAAGAAATTCCTTTATCTGTTTTAGTACACTGATAAGATAAATAATATTTAATTATCTTGACACAATCTCTTTAAAAAAGACACGAATATCAATTACCGTAACTTCCTTCTAGTCAATTTGTTGTTAAAAGTAGAATCGTGAAAGACAATCTCACAGCGTTGTGCGCAGCGAAACTCAAATCACTTCCTATATGACACCCCGAAATCTTGCGCAAACCGTGATTAAAATTTGGCGCGAGGAAGGAAGGAAACGGCCTCTGAGAACAAAAGAGATAGTGGGAGAGGGTAGATGGAAGAAAAAGTTGGATTGGAATTGTTTTCCTCAGTTTTAAGTGGTTTCCATCCCCTTCCGTCCCCACCTCCTAGCAATCCCCGGAACGGTTCTCTCTCCCACCCACGCTGTTCTTCCGGGGGTCGATGCCCCCTCCGCTCCTCCTTTCGTACCACCTCCCCTCCTTCTCCTCCGCCCAGCACCCCTCCACTCTCCCCTATCGTCCTTCTCTGGCACACGGCTCTATCTCTCTCTCGTTTGTTTCTTGCCCTCCGTATATATACATGCGGCGGTTATTATTACAAACGACTCTGTAATTTTCCAATCTCTTGGCTCTCTTCAGTTAGAGAACGAGATTCGCGAGTACGAAAACGCGAGTCGTTAAAGTACATGCGATGATATTTTTCATATATACTCGTGTAATTATCATTCGGAAAAAGGCAGAGAGAAAAAAAACGAGGTAGAGGTTGTTAAAAATAGTTTTCGAACATCACGGGGAGGGCACACATATATCCGTCTTTCGAAAATAGCCATCTGCGCTACTCTCGAGTCCCCGGAGTATAGTCCCGAGGTAATTGAAAACACGTTTTGTGCCTTAGCGCGTCTCCCGGACAGAAAGAGAGGGAGAGAAATTGATTTTAATGGTCGACAGAGCCCGGGCTGTTGCACAATCGCGCTGTTAAGCGTTTAGGTTTCGGTTTAACCATTAGTTTACGTCTTTTACACTGCGCTTTTTGCGCAAGCCTTTTTTTCCATGCAAATATGGCCGTGCTATATTTGATTTTGTTACATCTAATAACCATATACGCACGAAAATAGATTTAATCGCTCGTTTTTATCGTCTCTCGGTTTCAATAAACTTTAACGAACAAAATCCGAGATGTTTGCGAGCGCGGACGCTTAATTAACAACTCGGCGTCCTACACGTGGCGCCTCTGTTATATACTCTGACTTTGACGGATTTCGAAAAGCTCGTACTATAAATCTACCTTCGATCGGATTAATTTCGCAGTATTACCTGCCCTCGGAAATGTGTGTATGTGTGTCTATATGTTTGTGTAAGAATCTCGGAGAGAAATAAAATGAGCTATAAACAGGCGTTTCATATAAAAGTCTGCCTGTGTAATAGAGACGTCGATGTGAATTGATTGCGGGCGCGCGGAACCAATGAAAGTCACCAGGGGCTAAAATTAACGCGTTGGGGATAAAATCGTAGCGGCGTAAATTGACAGGCAAAATAATTAAACCATAGAGAATAGGAGTGGGCGGGGAAGGGAGCCAAAGCAATAAACGCATTTTGTGCTCGCTTTCTGCCTCAAATTTCCAAAAGCCTTGATTTTTGCATCTTTACGATAAAAAAAAAACTGATGTTGTGTACTTTCGACTTGCGTTACGCTTGAACTTAATACGGTTTTTGCACCGCTTACAGGATTGTCCCCTTGTTCGTGTCACCGGGTGACGTGGACACACGTGAGCGAGTTGGAGAGAGAGTATGAGATTTTGAAATACGTTGGACCTCCTGGAAGTTAAACACTTTTTACCGACCAGATTATGTGATAGAGTTTTTATACAGTATTTTTGGGAGAAAATTTAGATTACTTTTCTCTTTTTGTCGAAACTTCGTATACTTTTACTTTTACTTTTTCAAGAACTTTTTGTGTATTATATAATATCTCTGTCTTTACCTTTAGCCTTCCATTTAACAGCCGTAACTGTAAAGAGAATTACTTATTACAATTTTAATATTTAAAATTGTGCAAGTCGTGGAAACAATAATATTTACTTTTAAGTGAGCATTTACATTTACATTCAAATTTCAAAGTGCATTTAACTATGCGCTACTGCAGCTGTTCGAGAGATTACGGATGCAGCTTTAAAACGTCAGTTTCTTCTCGTTGGAAAAAAAATTTAACTTTTTATTTATTCTGGACTTCTTCAAAGAAAGAAAAAAAAGCGAGTAAATGTACACGTCTACCTTCGAAGAATGTAAATGATTTTTCTTTTTTTAAATCTTCAAATAAGAGGACATGTTTATCTTATCGTTTAACGGTTTAAAAAAGAAATAATTGCTTTTTAAAAGTGCCGTTTCTCTGGACGTAAATCGTATGATTAAGAAATGTATGTAATTACTTTTTAAATATTATTATTTGGAAACTCGGTTCCTTTTCATTCGAATCTACAAATTTCCTGGTATTCACTTTAATGTCCAACATTCATTCGAGTACGTAATTATATCCTTGTTTTGAACTGTACAGCGAAAAATGATTGTTACCGAGAGTCGTGATTAAGGTATATTCACTTTTCGCCCTCTTTAACTATTTAATAGCTACATTTCAAGTTGTCATTCAACTTCTATACGCTGCTTGCACTTTAGACACAACCTATTGCATCTTCATCGGCTATTACATTTTTTGTTGCAAATTCCATCAAAAAGCCTTAACAAGTCGACGTTTAAATTTTTCTTATTTTACATTCTTCACCACGCCCATCTCGCGACTTAGGAATGCGAAAGGGGGTAGTCAGATAGCGAGCAAAAGCTACAAAGAGGGTTAGAGTCGATCGAGAATAAACAGAAAAAGAATAGGTATATTTAAAAATGAAGTTCTTTTAAGTAACAGCAGGCGCAGGGGGTAGAGGGGAGAGGTAAGGAGAAGAGGAGAGAAATAAGAAGAAAGAGCGAGAGAGAGACGGAGAGAGAGAGAGAGAAGACGGGCAGGAGGCCAAAGCCATAATTTCACAATGAAGATCCCTTCGGGCTTCGATTATTATACTCGAGCAGGTAGAATCGAAAAACCTTTGTGCGCCACCTAAACTCGCTTGGGCGATAGAAGGAATATTATAGAAAGAAAGAGAGGGAGATATATATAGTTGGAAACGTCGAAAAATGCAGTCGAACCAGACAGAGAGTATAGAAGAGAGGAAAAATCATCCCTCATCTCATTTTTTATTCTCAGCTCTCTTTCTCCCCCTCGCTCTTTTCTCGATCCCTTTTGGAAATTACATAATATACGTTGGGCACATAAATATTTATTTTATGGAATATAGCCCGAAATTTATGTCCGTATATATATACACGATCTTAAGAAGGAAACCAATGTTTGTATGTGTCTGTGTGCGTAAGAGAGAATCTTCGCGGAACGGATATTTTTATGGCTATATCCTACAATTATAGCGCTTCGAAGGAGAGGGATAAAAAAAGGAAACGAGGTAAACAACACGCTTCAATTGCAGTGGGGATTTCTTTTTCCTCCGCGTCGATATTGCTGGTTTGAGAGTTTTTACGGCTTTAAAAGGTGGATATTTCTCTCTCGCTCACGGTCCGGTATATATAACGGGATGACAAATTAACGTTTCGCGCTCTGAATGAGGTTCTCTCTCGGTTTTAACGAGTCAAGGAGGAGGAGAACAGCAGTAACGTGAGTCACGAACCCGCACGCGCGCGTGAGAGAGTGATTCACACATTGAGGGAGAAAGAGAAAAAAAGAAATGTATAATAATTCTGCACTTAAATGTTATCAATGGAGTGTTTAATTAACACGATAAGCACTTAACTTATCTCAAAATATTTACATCGGAGTGGACGTTATAAAAAAAGGTCGAACGATGAAATCAATTTGCGAAACGGAACGCACAACAAGTGCGAATACATATACACGAGAACAGGTGTTAACTTGTGCTCATTTTTTTCCTCCTCTTCTACATAAAATATCTAATTTTAAACTGTTTACACGTCCTCAGTTCACACAGTATCATCCTGTGTAAAAGAAAAGGATTATAGCAGCCTTGCTATCTGGCGCGTGACAAGTTAAAGATACGTTTCAAAGCTGCGATTGAGAGAGAATTGACTGCGGGGCAAAACCTCCAAGATCCTTATTGCTTAATTATTCATCATTCACGAGCGTATGGAATGTTAATAGAAAATTTCTCGCATATACACTGTTTTCCCACTAATCCTATATCTCGTAATTAATTTAAATGTAATTTCCATAAATTACTCGAGTCCGTCATCATCATCATCATCATCTAGCCGCGAGAGGAGGAGGAGGTAGACACATCGCACACGCACGTGTACGTGCCTTTGGAGCTCGGAGTTCTCCACCCTTGCCTCTATATATCTTATTAAAAGATTATCGGATGATCGTCGATACATGCGAAGAACGAGAGAGAGAAGAAGTACATATAGTTTGGGGCATTTCACCAGCAGCAGGTTTCCAGTAATGCCTGCATATACGCGCGGATTACAGATGAATCTGGAACTACTCGAAAGTGTTAATTGCAATTACGAGTTGATCGAGTGAGGATCGCTACGTCAAAGGAGATACGTGTGGCAGACACGAGAGAGAAATAAGTGGACGATGGGAAATTGCACCTGTCTGCATAGTTCGACCTAAGCCTCTCTCTCTCTTAGAGTTTGCTGCGTCGATACTCGGAACATTTCTTGCGTCGATGTTACCAAATTGGAATATTGAAACCTTTGAACGAGCGAGTGCTGTTTTTCCGCGAAATCCCGTAATTGCCTTCGGGGAATAATTGAATAGGGAGGTATAATCATAGCTATTCTCGCAGTCACGTGACGCGCTCTCTTTCTCTCTCGCTTCTCTCAGCAGTTCTTTTTTCTTCTTTTTGTTGCGCTTCGCTCTGAATATCGCGCGAGGGAGAACGAATGTTTCTCCCTAAATTGATCGAATTCTTCTCTCTATTTTCGTCGCGGCTCTCGCAACAATGTGTGCCGGGTCTAAAAGGATCATAAAGAGTTGCCCTGTGTTCTCGGAAAAACTACGACTAAAATGCCTCGGCAAAATCAAAATGTATACACAATGGCGAGGGGATGCACATACACGCGAAAGAGTTGATATTTTCCATCAACCCCTCTATAACTCCACCTGGCGCATTATACTTACTCTTTGAAACTTTGCTCGCGCGGCCAGAAAGCCCGTAAACTCAATAAAGGAGGAAAGAAAAGAGCAATAAACCGCGAGAAAAAAGAACGAAAATGAAAAGAGAGGGGGGAGAGATAAAAGAGGCGCTAGGGAATAAGCAAAACAAGAGGAACAAATGAACGAAAAAAAACAGGGGTGGGGGGGAAGAGACTTTGACGGCAAAAGCGTGAGAACGCGCATGCGCCAGAGTGAGAGAGAGAGTGCATGGCTCATTAAAATTCATAGAAAACGTCGTAATTACACGTACAATAAACACGAAGGGAGAGAGGAAGGAGGTTGCGCAGAATTGCCCCCCACGCGCGCGACAAGCGAAACGATATTATATCCCCCACTGCGCGCGCGCTCGCATTGTCGCCGTCGGCTGCTTGACCGCACGCGCGTGAACAAGTGCAAAGTGCATTATTGCACGCCGCTCGGAAACTAAAGTACTTACTCGGTGCTCGGTCCCGAAGATTTTTGGAATTTGCACTCGATTATTGGTAACTTTTCGAAGTGTATTTTTACGCCCTTATATTTTGTTTTATTACCGATTTGAAATTCACACAGACGAGATATTACACGAAGATTCGCGGGAGGTAGTTCATTTTATATCACTGCGCGGGACGCTGATTAAACAAGAGCGAGTAAAAATTATAATATACTGTCGGTCATTACTTTGAAGCGCAGATTAAAAAGTAATTTTCCTTTCATGTTTAAAAATTACGCGGTGGTCAGCGGAAGTACGAGGAAGTATTGAGAGAAGCTGCCGTAAATGTGTATCGTAAAGAAGATGAGTTTTTCTCCTCGTCGTCGTTCCTATATATCGTCCGCGAATAACCCAGATAGTCGAGTTTATTTTTTTACGGCTTAGCGGGAAAATGATATTGTGTGTCCCTCTAAAACTTTTCGAATTACTTTTATAGTCCGGTGATTGAAACTGATATTACAGTCAATTGATGTCCCAATGGGAACTCCCAGAGCCATAATAACTTCCGTTCAATTTAGTTTGGATTAAAATTTACTGCGCTGCTGCTGCTATTCATTGATCGACCTGGAAAAAAGTATAATGATAAAGCCGGGTATCTATTTTTAAAGTCGGATTGAGTAATGTAGCATATAGAGCAAAATTTACGACGTGAATTATTCCGATTATTATTTCGCGGAATAGTGTCACTATACCATTACCGTCCATAGAATAATATAAAGAGCAATTTTTAATGCGATATTTTAACACACACCAGCGAGAAAATGTCGGTCGCGAAGAATTTAAGGTAAACATAAAAATGTCTGGTGACTTTTTTTTTGTTTAACGGAGGCGAACTTTACGACGGAATATCGCTGAAAATTACGGGAATTCTAGTTACTTTAAAGGGGCCACACACAGACGTACGTATATAAGTGAAGCTGAAAGTCCAGTAAATTTCACTAACTAGCTGTAGATTTACTGTTAAGATAGTTATAATTACTAGGAATTCTGACTAAACTTCACGGAAGACATATATATTCAGAAGGGTAATTATTCGTCTTAATTTTCCTAAAATCAGCTATTTCGATCTCGCAAAAGCTGCTTCTAAAACGAATGTACGGATATTAATTTCGATTGTAAAAGAACTACGTCGTAAAGCCCCTCAACGACTTTTCTCTTTGCTTCCTTGCAGCGCGGCATTTTCAAAAAATTACATTTCACGTCTATAATGAAGCGAAATAACATTTCACCTCCCCTCCCGAAAAATTAACGAACTAGAAATAATAAACATTACGTTTACAGTCAATGCGTATGTGTTTTTCGCAAATTTTATTACCGGAGAAAACTCCCTAACCTTGCAGACGCGTGTTTAATAAATATTTATAACTTCTTTTACGATGCGATCTAGTGCACGTGGTATGTACAAGCCCTGGTGCCCATATGTTAAAGATTTTGGAGAGCCAGTTATGCCGAGGCAGGTATAACGCGCCGCGTGACATCTGGACGAGAATTCCTGGCCATGTGTGTGTGTGAGAAAAAAAAACCCCGATGAGTAGAGCCTCAACCTTTCGGGGGTGCGGGTAATACAAATTTATCGTTCTTACTTTCACGTTTGTGAATTAATCCGACGCGACTGCACGAATTCATGCTCTAAACAGGATGATGCACGCATTTTTAGGAGGATTCGAACGATAAATTTTAAAATATACAGTGTAAATAAGAGGCATACGTGAGAGTACCCACTCTAGTATAAGTATGTAATATGTGCACGGAGAAAAACGGCTATAGCTTCAGTTTTAATTACTCTTCGCATAACTTGAAAACGTCGTTAAATTATATTTAAATGAAAGCAAGTTTTTATCGGGTCAAAGCGAATTTTTTTCTCATTTCTCGTATAATCCTTTGCAATTCAATGGCATATTAACGTTGACAATTTGCATAGAATTTGTTCAACCTATTTCACTCTCTCTCTCTCTCTCTCTCCTCTTTATTTTATATTTTAATAACATGAATGCAACTCGCGAGCGTGCGCGCAACGGTTAATTGGGTCTGGAAATAATAGGATTGAATTTTTTAAAATGAAATAATCCCCCTTCTCCCCTACCAAAGCGCTTTGTTACCGACAATATATATTTACATAAAACTTGATTAAGTCGGAACAGAATTTAAATTGGATCGTTTTTAATGCCAATTATTCTCTGTAACAAAAAAAAACAAGGAGAACTTTCATAAGCCCTTTCACTTAATTAGTGTCGCGCGCGCGCTGACCTAACCTCGATTGCGGTGACTCTGGTTTAAAATAACTCTGCAAAAACACGAATTAAAGCCAGAGAGGGAGGCTAATATCTAACAAGGATGCATATATATACAAAAGCAAAAGTTTCACGACAAAGCGCCGCGAGAAGCCATAGCGAAAAGAACGTTTATCGGACAATCTTCTTATGTATATGCGCGCGCGTTGTATTTGCAGAATTACAAAACAATACGTCGAATTCAACCTACTTTTCTCTTGTTCTACGTAAACACATGGGGCCAATGGATATTCCGCAATGCAACGAGAGAACAGAGGCCGAAATTAATCGTCTCTAATGATTCCTCGAACACAGACCGCGGCTTTATTTTCACTCGCTTCTCGTATACTTATAAGTATTACGCGCCGCGGCCGCAAATTGCAGGCTTCTCAATTCAGTTCCCACACAGAATTTACGAAAAACAACCGGCAATTATATATACAGCTAAATAGTAGATTAGGAGCAAAGTGAAAACGATGCTAAAAGTGCGGGGTTATTTCGTCAAACAATGAAGAGGAGGACAGAGATAACCGGTTTCCCCCGGACCGAGAAGGAAGATATCAACCTTTTCCAGGACTCATCGATTAATTCCGGGAAAACATTTGATCCGTGACGCGCGAGGGGAGAGAGAAAAAAAAGGGCGAACGAATCAGCGAGAAAAGACGGCGTCTTCGAAAGGTCGCGCACCGGCTCTTTTATCCTCCCGCAATTTCCCCTCTCTCTTTTCCCCCCACCTCTGGGCATACTTTTTTTTCTCCCTAAGGGCTCGGGTATTTACATCCAGAGTGCTTTGTTAACCCTCCGTCTCTCCCTCTGTATTCTTTCGCTGTGCTCTCCTCCCCCGCGCCGTCGACGTTACAATTTAAACATGCGCTTCGTTCTCTCAGACGGTGCAGCGCGCCACGTCACTTAACTCTCTATATTTCTATCTCTCGCTCTCTTATATTAATTTCTTTATGCCCCGGAGAATGATGAGGACTACGGCTTATTTCGCTAATTCTTTGCTCATGACATAGCGCAGAGGTGAGTGAACCTTTCTCAGCTGATGTGTTTTTCCTACTCGCTCCGCCGCCCGCGAGCGGGGATTGAGAGTTGTTTCGAGTATTTTGATAGCTGGTAAAATAATAGTGACTCGGCGTGTTTGATGAATAAACATTGCCGTTGCTATATCCGTGGGCGACTCTCTCGTGCGTGAAATTTCTTTTTTGTTGTGTTATTTTCACAGTCGTTTGCTAATGTCCATTAAACTCATGATCCCGTCGATTTATTTAGATCCTATTTAAATAACAATTTCAATTTAATGGCTAACCCTCCTCGTCATAAAATATTCATAACTCATCATTATTTCATTTCCTTAACGGTCACTTAACCCGATGTCATTTCATTTCAAATTTGTTTTGCGGTATGGAAAAGAATCTCTCGATTGTTTCGTCCGCGTTCTCAGTTCCCTCGTCTTTGCACAACGCGACAGCCTTTTAAAAGTATCTGCGGTCGACGGTTAAGCCGCATGCGCGCGCGCGCATACAATTAGCCCACTTTTCGCTCATGCACTCGCGCGCCGTCTCGTAATTAATTGATTAATTGCCGCGTGCGCGCGCAATAAGATAAATTGCCGGAATATATTCGTGTCGTTATCTCGTATACCACATTGCATTACGTTCCGGCCCTTTTATATTATAAGTACCCAAAGGTACAACACCCGCGAGAAAATATCGCAGCTTTAAATCGTCAAGGCCGCCGTCTCGGAATATATCTATATTTTCTTTTGTCGACGATAAGTCAAGAGAGACAAAAGTTATACCGCGCGTTGTTTATTTACACAATACGTAGCTCGCTTTAACGAGCCGCGCAGAAGAAAAATATACCGCTATTATTTTTATTACGCTTTATATTCCCTTTCGTAAGATTTACTTTATAAACTAAGCATTACGAGCACACAAGCGCGCGAGTGTACCGTTATTAAATGATTTCTCTTGTATATACACACACACACACACATACTCGTCGAGGACGACGACGACGACTGTCCGGTCTCACAAATAGACGCGCACACGAGATCCTTATTTATTTGACGGGCGCATTCACGGTAAATCTACTTTATTCCCCTTAAACCGCCTTTAAAAAAGAAATCCCCCGTTGCGGTCCCGCGTTGTCGTAACTATTTTCTCTCTAGGGGCGGCTTGGACAAAAAATTATTATAAAGCGACGCATAATTCACCTGCGCGCGCGCTTATCTCTCTCTCTCTTCCTTCCTTCTGCTCGCGTCGTCCTCCCGCTAAGGCAATAATAACAAACCACTCGGCAATCATTATCAATTTGTTTTCTGCTTGCAGGCGGGCGAAAAATAAACCGATTAATTGAGTGCTTATTGTTTATTTACAATCAGAGAGAGGATCATGAGAAGTAACGAGAAATAAGATACAAACAACAGCAACAATGCAACGAGAAGAGAGAAAAAATTGCGCAATTAAAGACGCGTTCCAGTTACGCTCGTTTGTTTCAACTGCTGCTCGCGAGAGAGATTTATCATTCCGAATGGAAAATAATTAATACTTTATACGCATCTGCAAGTATATATTTATTGGTGTAAACTGTTGTGATTCATCCGTAATTTATGCCTGCCCCGTTTGTATAAACATTTATGCGCATGTTTAAAAAATAAAAAAAGAGCTGCGATATTTGTAAGAGAAAGAAAGAGAAAAAAACAAGACAGAAACGAAATAAAGAAAATGTACAAGACATCGATAAAAAGCGTCGACATAATATTACAATCTACATAACCAATGAATGCACATACGACGTGTACGCTATACGCGTACAAGTGCGCATGCGTGTCCCAATCGGTCGTAAAACCGGTTTATCTATATCATGAAAATTTACTAAACTCGCGTAAAACCACGGCTCACTCTTACACTTACTATTCGCTCTCTGGCCCTCTTTATCGAGAAAGCATCGAATCAAACGCGACTTTACAACTGTAGTACTTGCAATGATCTTACGTCAGCCATTGTTTGTGTATATACGCATACTCCAAACTTTTTCAATCTTATCGGTTGCCACGGCCGTATAATGAATCATATAGGGGTGCAATAATAAGAGAGCCACGCGGTAAAGAATCTCGTGAAATAAATTTTTAATTGCCTCGCTCCTTCCGCTCCCTCCCTCTCGTGAAAACTAATTACCTCCCTCTCGTCGTTCGTGTACACACGTAGACGCGCGGAGAGAGGAGAGATGAATTCTCCGCGCTAATATTACTTGTCGAAGGGAGGAAATTAGTTTCAATTATCGTCGAGTCGAGAATAATCGAAAACGAACTCGTAACGCTAGATTGAGAGCAGAGGAGGCGAGCCGAAGAAGAAAGATGAGATAAAAAACTCATACCGTACAAAGGAATTCCTTAATTGTTGACTGGCTGAGATTGTAACATGACACGACGTCGTATTTGTATTTCTTGTTAGTTTAGAGTTTCCCGGATAAGTCGATGTTAAATTGAATTAATCGTGGAAGAGAAGAGAAACATATATAGAATGGTTAAAGTGGAGGGATATACAAGAGTCGCGGTAAAAGAAAAAGTCGGATTAACGAAGATGAAGGTAGAGAATATCTCTCTCTACGAGGGACGGGGGAAAAAGATAAAACGCGTCCAACAAATAAAAGAGAAGGAGATGACGGCAGGATGATGTTACGAGTCGAAGATATAAACAAGTTATCGAATAAGGTAAATGTTAGCTTGTAACAGTATCAGAGAGGAATCGCGCTGCACGAAAATAAAACCGAGCGAAACGTAATTCCGAAAGATTTCTAAAATTAAAAATAACGAGAGACAGAGAGAGAAAGAGGGAGAGTTATCGAAACTTTATAAATAAGATAACGAGAATTTATGCCCCGTGTACATTCTTAAGTGCTAGATATACAGGAAAAGATAGTTTGAAAGTACTCTTTCATCACGAGCATAAAAGTAAAATACGAAATATCTAAAGTTTCAAAGTGCTGCTCGACATCATACTTTCTATTTATAAAAGTTGTTTGCGCTTGTTCATGAATGCAAATTGCGAATGATAATAATTTCGACTCAAGTTTCTCTCTACTTTGCAAATTTGAATAAACATAGTATATATATAGCAAAATGTATATTATATACGGCACTCTGCCACAACTAAAACTTTATAATAATTATGCAAATATACGGACGACGAATATAAACGCGAGAAACGAGGGCGATATCCTATTAAATTATTTCTCTCTCAAAATCAAATTACACTAAATCTCCGGGAAGCAGCAGCGTCTCTACCTCCTTGACCACAAATTATCTCCGATCTAAATTTCGAGAGCCACCCGCCCAGGAGTTTCCAGATATCCCGAAATTCGATGCCCCCGCAACATAATAACGCTGAGAAGAAGAAGGAGAAAAAAAGCACCGCCGAGGAGAAGGAGAGAGACGGGAGAGGGAAAAATAACCGATATGAACAATAACACACGGGCGAGAGACAAGAAAAATGGACGAAAGAGAGAGGAGAGGGAGAAGAATGAGGAGAGAGAGCAGATGGTACTACTACCTGACCTGTTCTCTCCACTTCTCTCCCCTTCGACGCTATGTTTTTTTTTAGGTGTCTGCGAGTGTGTATATGTGTGTGTCTACGCATACAGCCACTAACACGCACACAGATACACTTAAACACCAGCAGATCTAATAGATACCGAAAAAAGGAAGGGCCGAAACTCTCCTAACCTTCAAACAAGCGTGACCAGGAACCGGTTTTCCTCTCCCCGCGCTGTCTCTCCCTCTCCCTCTTTCCTAGCCTTCCACCGCTGGAGAAATAACGAGTGGAGAGAGACCCTCTTTCGAGGGATAGAGGCCTTTTAAAAACTCGGCAGGTTCACACACACACAGTGAGAGGGAGCGCCACTGCCGAATTATGTTAATGAAACGCTGCCTTTAAAAACCTATAAATATGATAATCCCTCGAGCGTGCGAGGGTACGTGCATTTTTCCCCGCCAAGATCGTCACGTTGCAATTTGTGCCTTCGCGTAGTGATTATTCCGAGCTCGCGCGCAGACACACTTTCGTAGATCGAAAGTGTTCCGTTTTGTTATGCAACGGCGCTGTTGCCGGCTTCGATCGGTGTCTATTGTAAAAGCCTCTCTCTCTCTCTCTCGGAGCACGACCTTTTTTCTCTTCTCCACGCGTGTGAAAAATTGTGCGACGTGACGAATCTTCCCCCCTTTCCTTCCGGCGCGATGATAAACGTGCGAAAACGTTCCTTTGCCGATGACGATTTTCGAATTTATGAATATATTTCATGCTGTGATTTTTTTTTCTCTCCCATCGATGTCACTTTATTTTTCTCTTTCGCGTTATTGTTGTATACAAATGAAACGTCAACAACGGTTGTCGATTAAAAGAAAAAAAAATCTACTCTCGCACATCGACATTTTTAAATATTCAATATCGCGCAACATTGCACTATCGGCGTATTATATATACGATTTGTATAAAAAGATTATCTACATATTTCTCTTTTTTTTTTGTACAGCGCGTACGCGGAAATGGAGTTTTTTTCCGCCATTTCCTATGCCGTCAAAATACAACAAGTGGAGGGGAGAACGCCAATTTAGCTAAAAGCAAATACTCGCTCGGTTGCATTATTTTTTCAATGCGCGGTAAAGTGCCTCATCGACGCGTGCGGCCATTCGAAATGCGCGAATGGAAAAATAATGTCAAAGCTAACACATTTTCGTAACCGCCGTTGGTCTGACTTTATAACGCGCCGCGCGTCCGTTGCTTAAGAGCCTTTTATAAAAAGGAAAACGTCGTAAAGGTGAGAAAAGCCCAAGGGAGCATACACACGAGAGAGAGAGAGCGGCGTCTAACGAAGTCGCCGGGATTTTCAATTTGCACTTAATGGTCTGCCGGCGTTTGTTGGCTCTCTTTCTCGCGGTAAATCGAAATTTACGATAAACCAATATTTGAGCGAAAGGGGGAGGTTGGCTGCTCAAGAATGCGGGAATATAAATCACCGAATTAGTGTCGTAATCTTTGTTTTCGAATTCCGAAATTTAATCGAATAAAATTTACAAGGGGGTCGATGTAAATTCGATATAATGATATTAAAAGGAGAAAATCTTTTTTCCGAGTAAGTACTTATAAGTGCAATTTAAATGGAGCCGTGTTTCACTTTGTTATTATCGTTAATTTGACGTATTTCTGTTTTTAGGTTACTCTTCAATCCACCGTTAAAATTGAGTTTTAAAAGACTTATTCAGCGGTTCGCGAGGAAACTTTCTAAAGCCTTTGGAAAGAAGAAATTTCTCTTTTATAAGACACCGGACAAACACACTGTCATCCCCAATACATCCTTTTTTTTCTCTCTCTTCTAACATCGTTAAAGCGAACTCGCGCGTATAAAGTCTCACAACCGAAGCCGCGAAAGTTTCGACATGTGTAATTTAATTATCTTGTAACCCAACCCCCTCCGCGCACGAGAAAAAGGGCAGCATCGCGAGCAGCATACAAAACATTTGCACGGACAAAATCTTCGGTAAAGTTTTCCAAGAGCTAGGATTTTGTAATCTCTGGACAAAACGATTGCTCACCGTGACTAAAGTTCCGTGTCCAATTATAGAATGAATAATCTTTCGAAAGATATATATAATGCAGTTCGATCGGTGCCGCGGATAATCGAATTTTCGAATTGAAAGCCATAAGATGAGGGGGGGAGGAAAAAGTTTGTAATTACGACCGACAAAAGTTTGTGGTTTTTGACACGAAATTATTGTGCGCGCCTCAGCACTCTTTTTACTTTCTAAATGACGAGTGCGCGCGCGTGAGATGGGAAAACAATTTACGAATGGATTTAATTTTACCTCCGACCACATTTATTTGGTATTTTTAAAAGATACGATCTTAAATTAAATTATTATGCCATTCATATTCTTTTTTTTTCTCCAATAAGCTGCTTTAACGAGATGGCTTTTCCAGATATAAAACATTTTTACGAACGTCAATAAAATTCTCATTTACTATAAAAGGATTTTATATTCACGATAAAATCAAAATTCTTACGGGTCTCTTGTTTAGTGAAAAGAGCCGAGCTTTTCTAGGTTAGGTTATTTTATCGCAATATTTTTTTTTTTTGATGTTTCGAAATAAACGAGAAATTTCTTTGAAAACATTTCTAAAGAATCCTTTGTAAGCGAGTAACAAACGGGCGCATTTGAAATTCAAATTACACGTACTTTTACCGTCAACAGTCGCGAAAAAAGTCATAACTTTTCGAAAAAAAGGGGGGAGGAGGGGGAGAACTTTGGCGAAGAATACTGCTTAATAATCCCACAGTGGGCATTGCACCTGCACTGATACTGCAACGGCCGCTTTTTAAAGTTCGAAAACTTTATAAGGCCTGTTCTCTCTGTGTTGTTTCTGCTCCAGCGTAAAAAGCATGTTTCCATAATGCTTTAGTAATAAAACATGATTTAACTCCTCAAACTTCTGACTTAATAAGAATTAACTATCGCAAGTTTTCCGAAAGTCTTACTTGGAAGTACTAAAGTTTAAGCGCGTGCGCGCGCCGTATAAGATTAAGCTCGCGCGCGTCCCTGGCAATTTCGAATACACATTATTCGTCGATGGAAATTATATGCTGAAACTCCATTGAGTTTTAAGCGGCAATCCCGAACAAATTTTGCCGATTGAACAAGCGCCGCCGATTCCACGCGCAACAACTGCGCGCTCATTGCGCTAATTGGACACGAGCAAATAGTTTAATTACATTGTTACAAACGTCGTTAATGATCTTCCTCGAACCGTAATTTACGCTATACAAACACACTGCACTTTGTGTTTTGTGTATGTAATCGACGGTAAATAGAACGGGGAACCTCTTTTTGAAAACTCCATAATTTCCAGCGTACAGTAGTCGTAAAGAGAGGAGCGCGCATCTGTAAACTTTTTCAATAAAAATGTAAATTCCCCGAGTTCGCTCTGCGCGGGTGGCGGCGCATCGAATGAAAAAAAAAAAAAAAAAAAAAAAAAAAAACTAGCGCACAACCCGGCGAGAGCTGAAGTAACGCGAAATTCTCCCAAAAAATCCCGCAAATCCTCGTAAACAAAATTACTAAGTCTGCCTTAGCATCATCTCACCGAGTAAAAAGAAATTTCTAGCAAAATGGAGAACAAATGAGACGCCAATCATGCTCCATAAATCTGCATAATGTTCATTCTCTAAAACGTTTCGGAGTAACCAACGCTGCCAACATTAAAAATCAATTTACGCTAATCAAACGTGCAAACACAGATCTAACGATTCTAGCGTTCTAAGCTCCCTAACAACTCCGAAAGTGTAGAGTCCCACCATTAGTGAAGCGCCCCCCGCGGTCTCCCTATCTTCCGCTGTAAACATTAACGAGTCCGGAAGAAGGAAACCTCTGGCAGAAATCGATTTACAAAACGAAGAAATCTCAATCTCCGATATAACAAAACAAAAGGGCGTCCCCAGCGTCCAAGATCCTCCACCCCGATACGTCAAAAACTTCGTCTCATCTTACAGCCACACACACAGAGCGCGTGCAAGCAATTTTCCTCAATCGCTCTGGAAAATCTCAAAGCGTGTGTTGTCGGATAGGGGGAACGAAAGAGATTTTCGAAACGACCGCGCTGGAATTTTCCATCACCGCGGACGCGCAGTCGTCGCGCGCTCGCACAGTGGTCTGCCGAAGTTCCAGGGTTCGCCGCTGTCCCGGTAGATGGCGACAGGCTGCGCCACTGTGCGCGTTCTCCACACTGTGCATACTCCGCTTGTATACGTGTGCGTGTAGGTATATACTCTCGGGGGGTGGCTAGAGAGAGCGGCAGCACACGCGGAAAACACGTTTCCCCGGCGTTCCCTCGTTCACTCTTATAACCTCACACTGATTTTTCGCATCCTCAAGACAAAGATTTTTCTTTGGTCGATGATGATGATAGGAGAAGAAAAGTATTTGAGAATGATGATGATCATGACTTACCGGCGCGGCGAGACGGTCGGTGAGAACGAAATCCAGCTTAGCGCTATATTTCCACTCCGCATGTGAAGAAAAAACACCACCCGCGCACTTACTGCCGGTTCCTCTCTCTCTCTTTCTCTCTCTCTATTCCACTTCTTTCAACGCTCTCGAGCGCGACCGCGTTGGAGGCAGCAGCACACTTGCAGTCGAGAGAGCAGTTTTCCACGCACTCTTTTCTTCCTCGTGTCACAGGAAAGAAAAACAACCAATGTATCACAGTTTCGCCAGCAGCACAAGTTATATGATCGGCCGACTATAACGTACAAAAATTGTAATACTTAACACCGGTTCGAACAAACACACTTGCGGAGAGCGACGACTCGACAACACTCTCTCTTTCTCTCTCTCTCTCTCTCTTCTAAACGACGTTGTATTATTTAATAACACACACGCGCGTAGTCCTTGCGGAGACTCTAACGGAAACAGCAACTTTTTTATCGTTTTCACACCGGCACGACGGAGAAAACGGAAATTTCACGCTATACTGCTGCTGCCGCAGCTGATGATGATGCTCCGAGGGGAGCAGAAACTATTACACGACGGCGGCGGCGGCGTTATATGCGGCGAGAGAGGCACACAACTATGTTACTGTATACTATGGAAAACGACACGCGCACCAGCGGCGCTCGACGCGGAATGAGCGGAGCATGGCCGCCGCGCGCCGCCAGCGGTGGTGGGGATGTCTCAGAGCGAGCGCGCGCACGCCGAGCCGCCGCGGGGATGGACACGGAGGGGGAAGGCAGAAGAGCTCTACGTGGGGGGAGAGACCGAGAGAAATTGGGGGTGGGGTGCACCTAGAAAGAGAGAGAGAGAGAGAGAGGAGTCTAACAGCCTGTCGAGAGCAGGCTTGTGTCATAGAGAGAGAGAGAAGCACGTTTTTCAGGTCTCTTGCGTATGTGCGTGTACGATGATGTGTGAGGGTATGAGAGAGAACGGGGGTGTAGGCTGCCGGCCGGCCGGCGACGTAATTTTCTGATTTATGGAAAAGTTGGGGAGAGAGAGGATGATGTTGCTGTTGTTGTTGATGTTGGGGGGTGGAGCGAAAATTTTGACGTGATTCTGAAAAAATCGATGAGGTGGGGTGACTGTGCGTCCGCTGTTTGCTTCGTACTTCAATTTGGGAAGGGTGTGTACGTATTTTTTTTGCGTTTCCGATAATTGAAGTTTCGCGTTTATTTGTATTTATATTTTAAACACATATATATATATATATATTTTGATGATCTTCTAGAACAATATGATTGGCGAAATTCAATATTTATATTTTATTAAATATTGTTTGAACATCGAGAAACACTAGTGTATTGCGTAGTTATGAGAGTAATAAGACGTACTTGTACGAAGAAGTATGATGAATCAGCATTCAAAGAAAAGCGACGTAGGTTTTAAGTTTAAAATAAGTTTAATATTGAAAAAGAAATATTAAAAAAAAAACATTTACAAAGCGTTTTTGGTTCTTACGTAGAATAAAAACTGATGTTAAAACAATTAATTCGAGATTGATACTTTAACCAACGTTTGTGTCTTGGGTAGTTGTTTTTTGTCGATTAGGAACGACATTACGAAACGCATAATTGGTTTTATTGCAATGCACACCACGAGATCGTAATTATAGGATAGATTTATCGTCACGTTTCTTTTTTCAGCTTTTAATCATGGGAATCGCGATATCGTGTATACAGTAAAGTCATTGCATGCCACGCCGGTATTAAGACGCTGCCTCTCCGTTGTTCTTTTTATTCCCCCCCTCTTTTCGAGCGCCGCGCTTACATATACACGGCTTGTAAATTCGATCGAAATATTCAACAATAATTACGGCTTCACGTGTGCGTGTGTGTGTGTGTGTATATAGCCGTGTAATTTATTATAGATCGGGCCGAAAGAAATCACTTTTAATACTTCACTCTAATAAAATACAGGCCTGTAATTACAGATTTAGATGTAATTGCCCTGTCGGATTTACTGTCTGCGCAGCCAAGTGCAACGCGACATTACTCAAACATCTGTTTTTTTTTTCTTTCTTTCGTTCGTGTATCGGCTTGAATTATGTAAATTGCCGACAATGTGGCGGTACGACAATTTAACCTTCTGCAATGTTTCTGTAAAGAGTGTACTGTAGTAAACGTTTACAATGTTTCATAAAGCGTTTTTAAAGAATCCGGTATGTGCTTATTAATGTTTGTCGTGCTTTGGTCTTAGTCATCATTTCAAATGCCTTGGATAATCTTAAATGTGAATAAGTATAAAATCGGATTGATGTCTCAGCAAATCGATTGTCTTTAGTATTGTGAAAATAAAAGTCTCTCGCTAAACTCCATTTTTTTCAACATTTTCCCGGAATCGCATATCTCCATTATTTTAGAATAACTCCCGGAAAACCCATATAACTACACTTTTTTGAAAGAGTTCCCGGAAAAATCATATTACTCCACTTTTTTTCATTCAATGTCCTGGAAAAACGATAAACTCCACTTTTACTATAAGATAGACAGAGATTCCTTATTCTTGTAAGTGTATTGTAGAAAGAATACACGCATTTGCCCCTACACACGAAAACGACGGATTCTACAAGCTCCGGTGAGCGACAGTTCATACTTATCATGTATAGTTATCGGAAAAACAATATAATTGCCATTGAGACCGAAAAAACCGTATAACTCCACTGAATTATTTTTTTATTCCCGGAATAACCATACAAGTGAAAGTCATTTTCTAATACATAAACACTATTTGGTCTAGTTATTATGGTAGTAAATGTTACTTAGATTAGTATTCATTGATGCGGTGGAGTTTAATACTTTGTTAGTTTTTCATCCGAATATCGATACTTGTAGAAGTTTAAAAATAATAAACCTGGAAAAAGTAATAAGGAAGTAATGTTATTTATTATTATACCAATTATTATTTCAATTTCCTTGCAGATAATTCCTTTCAAGTTTATTTTTCTCATAATCACTTATAGTTCAACTAATCCTAAAATTTCCAGTTTTTTGTAACGTAGTAAAGCCATAAAGGTTCTTTATATAACTACTTTATACAATTCATCTTCTTGTTATTTCAAAATGAGGTTTGATGATGATGAGATTATTTCCGTCTTAAAAAAAGGTAAAGCTTCTTACGTGAAAATACTTTTTGTTACTTTAATATATTATAATCCTTTTACGAAATTTTTAATATTCATAAAGTAACTACTCCATTTTATGGCAAATACAAGAGTGAAGAACAAAATTAAGTTAGTACCTATTTAAGTATTACTTTTATGGCAAATTTATTTTCAGTTAATCTTACAACCAAAATCATATTAAAGCTAACAATTACATATGCTCAAAAAATTTATCTCAAATTTAATTACCCTCATAATTCTGGGAATGAAAGAGATTTAATCTTTCTCAAATGAAAAAATTTAGTACGTATAAGATGAACGTCAATTATTAGGACGTTAACCTCATATTAGAAAATGGAAATTAAGTCAGATTTATTCTAATAGAAGTAGGAAGAATTTAAGTAAGCTGTTCAATAAATTAACTTTAAAATTGATTTGTTTTTGGAGTACAAAAAGGAGTATAAGGTTTTCAAATTTCAGAGATCTCAGCGATGCCGTTATTGAGATATTAAGTTTCAAAGTTCAGATATTAACACAGGAACCCTATATACCGACGCGGTTTGAGTATAACGTATTTATATATATTTTAAAAACAATAGGATGAATCGTTCTAAAAAATTAATATGTCACGTAAAACAATATAACACATGCGATACAAGAAATAATAGAGACACTCAGCGGTGTAGATATTGAATGAGCCTCAACTCAAAGTCTGGCAACATCGCCAGAACTCGCTCGGCCAGTACGTTTCGGCAAAACTATGCGACGTTGCCGAACTGCTAGTGAGCATAGACAGACACAGCTTTACAGCGCGTAAGTGTATACTTATAAACAAATACTTCTTCTTCTTCTTCTATCGGTGTATAGTTAACTGCGCATGCGCGGCTTACATATATTTCAGAAACAAAAAAGAAGACCGATGTGTAAGAATCAGAAAATGAAAGAGAGTAAACATATAAGAAAGCCCAATGTACACATTCATCTCGGAATCGATAACATATTCTTCAGAGTGCTATAGGAGATACAAGACCAAGATTGATTAAAGAATGAAAATAAAGTTTATCAAATTTTTTCCTCGACTTGTAAAGTCACAGAATTGAGCGTTTGACATCTTCAAAGTCCTTTATAAGTTTTGCCGTACGGCGCGCTGGCTCCAGTTTCCACAAACAGTAACATAAGAGCGGCGTTGAGAATAAAAAAAAGACATGAAAAAAAAAAGACTGCATTTTCATGTAGCGCTGCATACCACCGTGGCTTTCAAGCGAAGAGGAGAGAGAGAGAGAGAGAGAGAGAGAGAGAGAGAGAGGGCGAGAGAGAGTTCGGAAGGTTAAGTGAAACCAAATAAGTAGCTCGTGTCTAAGTAGCCTTGGGTTCAAGCATTAAAATAAGTTAATTGATCAATTACGCCTTAACTCATTTTTTTTCAATTAAAAATTATGTACAATGTACCTATTTATTTTTTTAAACTGATTGGCTTTGTGTTATAACAAAGTTGCTTCAGTAAATTATTATAATTTTCCGCGTGTTTCTTGCCTATTCATGAAAAATATACAAGTTAATCAACTTGTTCAATTTTGAAATAAAGAGAAATAAATTATATTGAATTTTAAACAATACATAAAAAAGGAACGACCTTTTGTATGAAATTAATGTAATCCCCTTTTGTTTTTGTAGACTTACGCTGGAAAATATATTGCGATATTCGCTTTTATACAGTATAAAATAATGCTGTTTATTTTTACATTCTTTAAAAGTTGAAATTTTCAATAAATTAATCAACGATGAATTTACGTTACGACGCAACGCGTTATACGTATTATTTTTCATGCATCATAAATGAAAATTACTTTCACAGAAACAAATACTGTTAATAAAAGTTACAGTTAATTTATAATTTTTACGTTGTATCAAATATTAATAGTTGATAATTAAAAATAAAAATTGCATCCATTTATGTTTTTTTATTTTTTTAATAATGTATCTTAAACTTAGCTGTAGAGAAAGTTTTGTGAAATTTAAATTTTGTATCAAACTAAAAAGTTTAAACTAATTTGATGACGAAATAAAAAGATATAAAATGGAAATAATGAGGGACGTATATCTGTCTAACTGGGAATTTCCGATCTCGCGAAAGTCGTTATAATATCTCTCGATAATCTTTTCGCTTATACTTAAAATTATACCATTTTTAAATAAGGTAACGAGAGATGATTCGGTTACCTTAAACAGAATTTTTTTTTGTGCTTTGCTGCTGGTATGTTTAGGAAAAACTGTTAAAGTGACATCAAATTATAGTACATATTCTATGAAGAAAAAAATTGAAGACACACTAGGAGTTATATTGATTCACATAAAGCCAAACTCTAAAAAGAGCATTTTAACTATACTTCGCAATGTTTAATTAATTCGGTCAATTTAATCCAAAATAGTAGATTGTGTACCTGGGACGTAAAGTGGACTTTTGCGAGTGTGCACTCTCAGCCGAAGACAAGTACTGCAAACACAGAATGTAAAAAAAGTCCACTAGCCCTTTGTGCAAAATATATTTTTTGCAGATTTGAATTTTAGCGTTTATTGTGCTTGAAAGGCGAGATTGGAGTAACGGTTTTTCGGCACAGTAACTAAAGACCCATCCGAGCAAAAGATGACTGATTCATCTTGTTGACGATATTATCATCACTGTAATCTAATTATCTTATCTAATCATCATTTTAATTCATCTTTTTTCCAGACTTTATATCTTATGGGTTATTTTTTTATTTTTATCTTATCTTTATCTTATCTTATTACCTGAAAGTTATTCATAAGACGTCAATTAAATGTTAGTTTCTTTGCATAAATTTACATTACTCGAGTAGTGGACTTTACTTTAGTCCCGCTTTTCAGGTACGAAAACTGCGAAAATCGTGCCTGTGTTATGAAAAAGTTTTGTATTTCCTTTTTCAGACAAAATCGACGTACATTAAAATAAAATCATCTTCTATTAGAAAAAAATTTTCAGATACTTAAAAATTGAAATTAGCCTCGTTAAGAGCTCTTGTAAACAAGTGTGTGGCCGAATTACCTTTAGTTACTTAATACTTTCACAGATTTTTCCCTAAAATTTATGAATTGAATATGCATTCCCGGTAATTGTATTATAATAAGTACTTATTATTATTGAAAT
>JAPYZO010001786.1:0-23752 GCA_030522905.1 Torymus flavipes
TAATGGCGTGCGATATCAAAAATGTAAGGAGGGAGAAGGATTTCAGCACTTATCTGACTCGAGCGAAGAGCCCCTCTCTTTCTCTCGTCATCGGCTCTTCTCTTTTTGCGGTAAGAGAAAGAGGGAGAGAGAGAAAGAGATGGAGGTTTAATTCACAACGTGTCCAAATGTATTTCTCTCACCGTATGTGTTTTCCTCGATGCATTTTTAAAATCGACGGGGGGGCAGGTTATGCTTGGTGGTCGTCGAGTTTGGGCTGATAAACTATATGCGGTATAAATATTTCACGCGGTCGATCTCTAATTAGGCGTGTGTCGCAGCTTTAAAAGCCATTTTCACCGTAAATATAAAATGAAAACTGTCGTTAGGAAAATGGTTGGTATGATTTCTAAATCAGTAATCCAATATATCATCTACTTTGTTTTTACTAAGTATCCAATGTATGATCTAATTTGTTTTTACTAAGTATGAATTCGATTGTAAGACTTAACGCCTAACTAGAGGTCGCCCCAAGCGCGTGCTATGTCCACCTATATATAACATTAGCGTTAATAAAAAAAATAACGAGATACGACCAATTGATTCAGGGAACAATAATATATAATATTTCACGACGGTTATCGGATGCGAAACGAAAAAAAAACATAGGGATCGGCCGGCAAAGTACTACCTGGGTGACGGGGTTCTCGCCCGGCCGGTAGACGACGTTGTGCAACGGCCGCTTTCTGCCCACGTAGTTTACGCAGACGAACTCGAGGAGACTGGCGTAGATGAAGCACATGCACACGCCGTCCCAGACGTTCATGGCCGTGAGGTTCGAGACAACTGGCAGCGTCGATCGGAAGCCGTTCGACGTTGTGAAAAAATTGAGCATCGTCGTCACACCTGAAATAGTACGAAATCCATTAATAACCAGAACATTTCCTGCGCTCGTTTATATAGTTCATATTATTCCATATAGTTAGCTGTTTGTAGCAAGCTTCTCTATACGTTTTCAATATTGCGCTTATAGTATTGCATGCAGCCGCTAGGTGGCGTCGCCCCGATTCTCGCATTCCACTACAGGAACGGTGCACATCTAGATGTATATATAAATCTACACAATTTATCATTTAGGTATGCGTATAAATCTCTACATATAGTTGTGAATTGAAGTATTATCTTAAAAAAAGACAAACAAAGTGTATATACCACATTGACTGAGCTAAATAATAATGATGCTATTTGCGATTCATCCACAGCCATGTGGAGCAATTGTCCTTACCAATCATGACTCGTGCCGGCACGGCGTTCCACTCGAGCCAGAAGGTGATGAAGGAGCTCGTGACGAGGATGATGCCGGGTATGAAGACGGTCGTGAAGTAGAAGGCCCGATCCCGCGTAAATATGAGATCCACCTTCAGGCAGCTATAGTTACCTGCGGCGAGAATATGATTTTCATCGACATTTCCTGAAATTTCGAGTTCACGTCTTTTAAAATGAGAGGCCTCGGGGCCCGCATGCAGAGAGAAACGACGGACACGAGTGTGTAATACATTATACTATTGTATTTTTGTATTTTTTTTCTCCATAGATATAATATGTATATAATGTGTGCGCTCGTGGTTCATGCTTGCAGATAAATGTATAATATAATATCAAAAAATTTGTTGGAAGTCAACTCGGTGAGAAAAGAAGATGGTGGATCGCAAGCGTTTCTCTCTATATACGGACTGGCGAGTATGGCATCCGAGTTACCGAGCTGTGCGTCGGGTTAGCGCTTTTCTTTTAGCGTTATGTAAGGCGTTACTCTTTTTTTTTTTAGTCGACGGCTTTTGTTGTACAGCTAAAGTTGTTAGAAGAAGAAATAAGTAGGTAAGTATAAGTTTGTGTGAGTAAAATCAATATGTATTGTACAGTGTTTTATACAGTTTTAAATATAGATTTTTATTAAAAGGGGGGGGGAGGCTTGGGCTTTTTTCATATATGTGTTGTATGTGCACGGAAACATAATAAATAAATAAAAATATGCAACGTATCAAAGTATATATATATAAGTTTTTAAACGAAACAATCATACAAGAAAGTATAAATATTAAAAAAAAATATGTTATCTTTTGATGTAATATCTTTCGTTGAAAATTATTATGTGGTCTATAATATTAAAAATTAATTTGTGTGAATTTCATTGACAAATTTTCGTAAAAGAATATCAAAACGAAGAAAATATTAAAATAGTTAATTAACACTGAACATTTATGTTATCTTAATAAAAGTAGTCAAAAAAGATAAGCTCGTTAAATAGTTAAAGCAGCTGGGAAAGTTGCTCATCTTCTGATTATTATATTTTCGCTAAATTGTTCTCCCAATCGACAATATTCAAAGAATTTCCAAAATTTGAGCACGTGCACAGTATTGTTATTGATGCGAATAAACCTGCACGCTTAATGAGAAAAGTCAAATTTTTTGATTGACTGTTTTTTGAAAATCATGTCATGTTTACACCTCACTTATGGGCCCTGAAAGCTCTTAAGGACCTGAGCAAGACACAACACGTGGCGCTCGTAAACCACAAGTGTAAAAAGATTAAAGCATCCAATAGACACGTATGAAGAAACAGATTGCCAGTGTGTCTCTATTTTTAGTGTCAGCGAAATTTATGGATTGTGCAATTAATAGTTTTCATAGTCAGCTGCAAGAGAGAAGCTTTTTAAATTTATGAGATTTATTTCTAACTGAAAATGAACTTTTTCACTTATTTTGCAACATATAAAGTATCTAATGGATAAAAAGCTTTTACTTATAAAAGCTTTTACCTCGTCGATTACTTTACGTCCCGATATTCATTATCCTAGTTATTTATGATCATCAAATATTTCAAAGGAATTAATAATTCTTAATCACCTATACAAACAGAAAAAATATATGTATCTTATAAAAGAAAAACACATTCATCAAAACAACTGGAAACCCAATTATCCACCAACAACAAAGTAAACGGAGATTCTCTTGTTTCCCCGGCGAAAAACGCAGAAAATTACGGCGACTCCACGGGGTTTGATCCTTCGGGAACATAATTTTCGCAAACTTTCAAAAGTTCGCGAGGATTCCACTTTAACTTTCGTCCCGGCAATTTATTGCCCTGGCGCGCAAAAATTTCACGAATTACGCCGAGGCGTTCAGCGGAGCGCTTAATGATACGAGCGCGTGTCTTATTTTTTTTCTTCTTCATGGGACGTCTGGTAGGTGAACAATCAAATTACAGCTCGTAAATTGTTGTCAAAATGTTTCAATTTGCGCTTTTCCTTAGAAAATTAAATTTTCTTAGAAAATTGTTCCAAAAGTTTAAATGAAATAGAAAAAAAAACAAAAGCTTATTAAAGTAGTATGCAGCCACAAAAAAAATAATAAATAAAAAAAAATCATAAGAAAGTTTCTGATAGCAGTTTTGACAAGACGATCACTTTCGATATGATTTTAAAACAAATTAAAGAAAGGTAATTGATATACACACAGTTTTGCGTCACTGTTTCGTAGACCTCATTTGTACGTTTCGACAGTTTCGCTGTTATGACACACCGTTCTCAGATATCAATTAGTACGTGCTGATTGTTTAATTAACTAAAATTGACGCTAGTTGGCACTGGTCGAGAGCATCGAAAGCGCGCATCAGCCGAACACGAAGAATATTTCAACGCGCGAAAATTATGCGCAAAGTGATATGGCGCCGCCTCGTTCGAACTGTAATTAGGTACTCCGACCCCGAGCTAAATAATTTTGTCGAATGTTTGGCGATTATCTGCCAATGACGTAGGAGGTTTAGTTTTGTAGTCACAGATACCTAGAGATTAGATTTTGTTAATTATTTCAGTTTAGGTATGAAGTTATGGTTATTCGTTCGCATAAAAATAGTACGATAGTTTTTCAATACTTTCTGCCTGTAAATTTGTATTATACTAATGACTTTATGAATTTGAGAACGTTTTTAATATAGCTAAATCTTTTGAGTTGATTTCTGTAAATTTAATTTAAAATGTTTGTTTTGCGTCTTGAATATATCTATAATTGATAATAAAATAATGTTATCTAATAATAGAACCTTTAAAACTGTTTGTTTATGACCAAAAAATCATTCAAAAGCTTAACATGAAGCTTATCAAAATAGAAAAAAATGCAATATATAGCCACGGCCTTCATGCATAAATGCATTCAAAACAATGTATGTAAACATATTTAGTCCGACAGTTTATTTTTTTTTATCCTCGAGCGAAACGCTGATGTTTACGTTTAGTTTGTGTTTTGTCATTTGTACGTGAGTTTGAGAGAATCAATACGAGTAGATTTAACCAATTTAACTTTATTATGCAATTTTCCGAAGCGAGTTTCAATGCCTTTTACAAACAATGCAGTTTACCGTTTATTTTTACGATTCTTGTAAATTTTAAAAATTATTAAAAAATAATTTATTACGGGTTTTTCATCTACGCTTTAGTTAATAATTTTCAGCTAATACGTAAGTATTAATAAGCTTCTATTGTTGCTTTCGCAGTAAATTACGAGATATAGGTACGTTCTAGTCGCAGATAATAACAAACGGTATCTCATTAATTAAATTTACATTCTAATTATTCATATTTATCTATATATAATGGTAGATCGAAGCTGTTTACTCAGATTATACTTATACATCAATTCTTTCATACATATGTAATAATTATTATTCCTCTAAATTAATCTAATCTCTACATATATACTTTCACATTTTTCAAAAATCAACTACATGCATTATATTTGAACGTCAACGAGAACAGTTTCAATACACGAGCCCATCGAAAAAAATCTACTCAACAATGTCTCCCCACAGAGAGCCAACTTCAAACTTCGACTATCTAATCAAGCGTTATAAACTCTTGTCGTACACCTCGTACCTCCACAGTATGTGTGTTTGCGTCTCTGTATGTGTGTGTCTTTACACGCAAAGTCTAGGCCAAACTAAACAATTAACATATATTACATCGAACTACGGGGGGAGGTCGGAAGATAAACAATCAACGTCAACAATACACCGAAGCGTCGTGTACGCAATTACGGTGGTTGCCGGGGTGGGGGACTGCTGTCTAATAAAGGCTCGTCGGGAGCCGTGATATTGCGATTCTATTGTTTTCATTACCCATTGATAAAGAGGGGGAGGGGGTGGGGGCTTGGGTAGAGTTGCAATCGAGTTTTGGTGGAGGTGGTAGTGGTGCCAAGGGCACGGGTTGTGTCTTGTTGGTAATGTGTGTGTATGTGTGTGTAACGTGATTAATTACGGTGGTGATGCTGGTGGTTTGTACATTTACACGATTGCAAAGTTGCTTACACAGTTCGTGATGTTGGCTGTATCAACGTCAACAAAAAGAGATTGATTAATTAATTAAATTAATTTGGTACCTTTCATAATTGGGGGTGTAAGAGCTGGTAACATGGTTTTTAATACAGGATTTATATCTGCAAATTGAACTTAATCAGGAACCAGTTTATCTCGGTCGATAAAGAGGTTTTGATATATAATGAGAAAATATTGTAGGTTGTGCAAATTTTTGCACAAAATGTATGCACATTTTTCTAAAAGCGTTAAAAAAATTTTACGAGTTGAATATTAATGCTGAATTCTTTCTTCAATAATTAATGTGTTGACTGTGAAAACTCAACATCTAAAAGAGAATGTTAATTACGTAAAAATTTTTTTCATTGATATATGTACATGTTGAAATTTACAAACCGTACGAGCATTAACACACGAAAGAAAGAATTCGTCGGTCCAAGTAGCAAAAATTTGCACAAAGCGGTAAAGTTGATTGCGAGGAGTCAACATCTACGGTCTACGCTAAGGAGAAAAAGGTACATCAGATGGAGAGGGGTGTGCCGTGGCAGATATCTCACATCACGGTTATTCATTGTCATTTAGCTTTTTTTTTTGGTAAGCTTGGTCCTGTCTCTTTCTCACTCTCTTTCTCACGTCGTCGGCAAACTCGCCTCTCGAGACCGGGGGAGGGCTTATATAGGCTCCCAGACGGGGCGAAAGGAGGTTGAGCAGAAGATGAGGCTACGCCCCCAGCGCTCTCGCAATTGTAACGGAAATCATCATCATCATCACACAACAATGCTTAGGAGGAACGGTTTACCTTGCTCCTCAAATCTGCGCTGGCACAGCGAACACTTTGAGTCCCCGAAATCATCGTACTCGTCCTCGTAGTCGACGATCAGCTGTCCGTCAGCTGCAAACAGAACAGCCACGATCTGCCTACGTATCCTTTACTTTTGTCTTTATGAGGTTTTTTGGTTTTTCATGGTTGTTGGTTTGTTTTTTCTTACCAATGGTTTATGAATCTTTTTTTCTGTTATTGGAACGCTTTGGAAATCGCAATAAGAACTTTTTTAGTATTGAAGCCGATTTGCTAACTCTCTCTCTCGTCCTTTTTTCTTTCACTGACTTTAGTTTTTCTGGTTTTTATCTAGACATTTATTCTAGGTACATTTACATCGCAAATTAGTTTTTAGATTCTACAACACTACACGAAAATTTGGTTGGGATGGAAATAACGTGAAGTCAAAGGAAACACAATTTGGATTATTATTGAATTAGTCTTTTGCCTGTAATATTATATTGTTTTAGAATATTTATATTTGATGGTTTAGGTATAAAAAGTTGGAATTTTATAAAAAGTTGACTAATCCATCTAGCTTTAAGAAAAAGTTTTTTCCTGATTCTAAGTGTACAGTAAATAATATTTTGATCTCATGCTATTATAATAAAAGAATATATAAAAATGCTTGTCTACATTTTATAATTAGAAGAGAAAGTCTGTTAATGAATAGTAATAAGAAATTGAATATTTTGAGGAAAAAGTAGTTTTAGAAAAGACAACATCTTGATTACGTTTGACAATTCAGAATTATTTACAATACACGATTCTTTACTTATTTAAGTACTCAAATTTAAGTATATTTAAGGAAATCAAAACAAAATTGTCACCCTTTTTGAATTAGAAAATTAATAAACGTGCAATTTTTACAACGATTAGTATACGATATGTACTACTCAAAGACGTTTTGAACGGATTTTCAGTTAATTAATCTAAGCGAATGAAAAGATACGAACTTCTCCGGGACTTTAGGTATAAAAGAAATTACTTGAGTACATTCCGAGTGATGTAGGAGGACTTTAGTGACTCGCGTCATTTCACATCCCAATATCAAGTGCCAAAGTTTCAAATGTCGACAGTATAAGTGAATCGTCTTCTGGGAGGCCGAGCACGCGTTTGCTTTATGTTCCACTGAGTGATATACGTATATACGGAAATTCCAGGCGGGAGATGACGTCGCGCGAGACCTCCCGAGAAGTAGGATAAAGATAAAAAAGTAGGCAAGAGAAGATAAAGGTTATGATCGGCATCGTGCCACAAAATTTAACTAGAAAAGCGTACGTAGACGGCGAAACGAGCCCCGCGAAGATGCACTTGGATTCCGACTGTAAATCTACACTTTCTTACGGTACTTTATCGATAAAATATAAATAGACTGTATCTGAAAATTTAAATACTAAAATATACAGATCAACAGTTTGCTTTTATTTAAACTCTAGCATGATCATTATATAATATAAAATGATGCCAACAAATAAAATTAGCATCTTCGTAGGAATAATTTCTTCGTCTTACACAAGCCACAGATGTGGTCGCCACGATCGCTCGCGCACGGCTACGCTATTACGTATAATAGGTGTAATGATGCCCATTCACTTTTGGGACGAGCGCGACGCTGGTGCAGTCGCCCTCTAGCAGAGAAACTAGTCTAAGAGAGCGATGGATGCGTCGTACCACGTGGGATGAGAATTCAGAATGACGAGTGTTTGCCAATTATTCAAGTTACGACATAGTAAAAAAGGATGCCGTGTATAATTACAAAAAGTATAAGAACAGAGAAGTGACAAGATACGATTCGTTGTTTTCTGCTCGCGGAAGTTTATATACATATATCAAGAATATGCGATGAGCGTTGAGAAATTAAGTAATTATTTTAAGTTTGCTACGTTCAGATCAACCTCATAGTGTTTTTAAGCGCAACCTCAACTTCCTAGGGATTATTTTGTTACATTCGTGAAAAGCATATAACGCAGGAGACACTAAAGCGGACTACCTTGGGTTAACACTAGTGCGCTACTATCGCGTTAGCGACAACATTAGCGCCAAATCACGTGATCGTTCGTGTTTCTATGGTTCAATATCTTGGTGTATACCTAGGGTGTTTTCTATAGTGTCTTTTTAAATTTCTATGTCCGTGCTATTTTTATCTATATACCTAAATCCGATTGATTATCACTATTAATATAAAAAAAATGCTTGTTAGTAAAGAATTAGAGCTCGTGCATTTAAAATCTTAATTGGGAATGTTAGAGAAAAATAGTTCGAGTTAGTAAATCATTCAAAAGTTATGTTTTAAAAGCTTTGTTAGTATGTCACAAATGCTTAAGAAAAAAAAATATTATAAATATTAGTTCAATGCACATATCTTGTATAAGTATAAGTGAAAATAAAATAAGTTGTTTATCAAAAAATGTGTAATGAAAGTGTAAATAACATAATTTATTGCTTGAGTGATGTAATGAATAATTTTTGGAGTGTTAAAATATTAGCTATTACATTTTAGCAATACATAATTAGTATCTTTATTACTTTACATACTCAATACATCATTAAACTTTTATTATATAGAAGGGAATATGAATGAAAGATGTTTGGTTACAAATATAAAGAGAAGTGTGAGAATGAATAGCCGATATTATGAGATACAATAAATTATTTACAAAATTTACATCAAAGGGTGTGGCAATGCCTGAAGGCATGTTTACTTTGTACACACAATTTATATTCGTTTCAAGAAATTTGTTTGCCTCAGCGAGTTTTAATTTACATTTATAATTAACAAATTATTCAATACCAAGCATCATTAAACACTCCATCGAATTTTATACACGTGATATTTACAAATTCACAATGTTGAGATGTATATTTACTGTTCACACTGACGCACGAAAGTTTTCGGATCGGCGGATTTTAATAAAAAGTCAAATTTACAACGCGGAGCAAAGTGCTATAGAACATTATTTATTTCTATAACGTATGCTACGGCTATCCGTAAAATTTCAAATCTGCTGTCTGTCTGTCTGAAAAATAATATGATTTCACGACTTCCCTGGAGAAATACCCAAAAATCCGTTATGTTCAACACGTCAGGGCTCGAGAGAATGTCGATAAACAAATAAAATAGAAATGTGCTCGTCATTCTTCGCAAGATCTATGAATATTTAGTAGCCTCCTGAGATGTGGAAAATCGATGTTCTGGCATTTTACAGTCGCAATGAACATCTCAAAAATACATGCTTGTCAAAATTATGTCAATATCTATTAAATATTTTAATCTAAATCTCAATTGATAAGAAATATTTAAAAAACAAAGAAGAAAAAACATTAATCATTTTGATCCGTCCTAAATCTTTCGTGATCAGTGCTCAACTCGGCTATTACCAGGCTATCTCAACACTCTTACAAATGATCTATCCGAGCTCCCCATGACAAAAAGATGACTGGCAAATGACAGTGACAGATACACGAGCGATGGGCTATCTTCAGTGAATGTACTCGTATGTACGTGCGTACCTGTGTATGTCTTTAGTAATCATGTATGTGTATATATGTGTGTGTGTGTGTGTGTAACAAAATGGGTGGTAGTCGTCGAGCAGGTGGTCTCCGGTATACACACATATATATATATATATATATATGTACAGTACATACGTGTGCGACGTGTAAATTATTCCGATAACCCTGTCACATCGTTCGGAAAGTCGGACGCACAATCCAATTAGAGTGTCATTGTGCTCGCGCGCGTCCGCGATATCTCTGAATGGGCCGCGCGTCCTCTTTACATAATCGCTCTTCCACTCTCCAGTGCACGTGCGCGCGCGGTAATAATGGGCCACCGCAAGAGAGAGGGATATCTTCCGCCGGATAAAAGAGACGCGCTCTCCAGAGCTAGTGCTATCGATAATTCGATTTGCTCTCCCTCTGCCTCTCTTGGTTTTGCATTGTGCGCTGTGTAATACACGTGGCGCGTGTGGAACAGATTCGTATATAAGGGGATAAGGTGCGCGCGGGGCGAGAGAATTTGATTGCGGATTCATGCCGATCGTTGGGCCGTTGTTAGTGCGAGGGATATGCGGCGATTTGTCATAGTCTTGTCGAGGGGTATAGGCGGAGTTTCGACGTTAACTGTTTTGGCTGATTAATCGAAAATTAATTGGGCAATTTTGAATTTTGAGATCTGCAGAAATTAGCCTCGTTGGGGTCTGGGGTGGAGGACGGTGGTAACGGATTCAATTTTGAAGGAGATTGATTGTATGCGAATATAAAAAATATTATAAAAAATACTCTTGTTACACAACGATATATTTGCCAGAATAGGAATAATATAAACAATAGTAAGAAGATATCAAAGAAGTATGGCGTTCCATTTCCTTTAATATTTACGAATCTGCATTAAAGGCTTTCATTAACACTTGCACTGTTGTCATTATTGTGGCTTTCATAAACTTGAGAGTATGATCTTTATTTTCCCCCACACGAAAAAAATGTTGTTAAAATGTTTTAATTACTAGTTTTTAAATTTGTCCAAATCGTAGAAATTTTTCAACAACATTATTTTCTGTGTACGGAGGTAACGAACTAGAAGTTAAACGACAACCTTTCCTTTCGCCTGCGAATATAATCTCGATATCGTTGTCCTTTCTCTTATTCTATACCAATAATAATTACTTCCGCCATCTTGATAATAACGCGAATAAGCGTCTCGATTGAACGAGGCCTTGCCGCGATATGGGAACCACAGCGGGCTTTTTTATTATAAATTATATAAATCTCTTTTCGTTTATCTTTCATACTCATCAAGCGAGACAGAGACCAAGATTGCCAATCTCTAGGAGTCTAGTGCAAAAAACTGATCTAATCGTTCTACTTTTATCGAGGAAAAAAAATAATTAAACATTAATTGTAAACAGTCATCTAGTAAAGTTTCATTCCACGACATGCGGCATTCCACGAATTTGTATGTGATATGGACGGATGTATATAGTCTGCCAATATGTTATCTTGGAATTTGAGGTTATGTGTGATGTCTAGTGTCTTTAGTTTTATCACGTTTTCATTTTGTTTATAGTTTCTGCTGCGTTATCTCTAGAAATTGCCAATTTAAAAATGCAATAATTTATAACAAGAGTTAAAAGAATTGTGTATGTTATGCAATCTAAATAAATATTTTACTTTTTCGGGTCCCATCAGTTGTATAGTGAGAAAGTCAACTTATTCAAAAATGACTAAACTCAAATTTTCTCAATCACATAATTATAATCGTCCAATTTAGGCAAGGTTTAGAATGTTTTTTCAAGTTCTAACGCAATTTTTCACGTTCGACAGGAATCAATGTTCCCCTAGGGAAAAATTAAGAAACCATAAAATTATAAAAGAAACTTTATCAGTTATTTTTATACGATTCTTCCTACTTTCCAAGCCCATGAGAGTGTGTGAATGTGTGCGTGTGTGTGTGTGTGTCTGTAAGCGTCTGCGTATGTACGTGTGATCGTAACACATTAAATATGAACGTAATACATGGCGGGTTGGGCAGATGGAGGGGCGGGCGAGCGGGGGCGGCGGGTCGACTAGGGCCATAATGGGGTAGGTCGTAGAGAGTAGGAGCGGTTCGGAATACAAATGCGAGGATTACGGTGTAATTATTAAGATAAAATGCATTCCACAAAAAACAAGCATAGAGCTATGTATTATAAGATAGATTAATTATTATGGTTATAGAAAAAAAGTTGCTTGTTCGCCATGATGTCGAAAATGCGCTTGCGCAGCCTCAGAATTGTAATGTATCATTGTAATATGTTTAGATGATATATACGCTTCAAGCTCAACTCGTACTCGAGTGATGATAATAATATAATATATGAGATATACGTGTTAGTGGTGGTAGTAGTAGTAGTAGTAGTAGTATATACGCGCGCGCTGCGCGCGTGTCAAGACTTACCTGCGGCTGGGAGCGGCATGGAGAGCAAAGCATGCACAAAAATGTTTCCACACTCTCGCGTATTTAAAATATATACGTTCGATCAAGCTTTTTATCAAATATATAATGTCAAGTGCTTCGTTATTGCGCAGAAAAAAAAAACTCAAGTCCTATAAGAGGTGTGTATTACAATATCTCAATGATAAAACAAGTCTAAGAGTGACAGACTAAATATTGACAGGATTAGCACTGCTATATAGAGCCTAAGTCTTGTGTTTCTTTCTATTACCTTATTTTTACTCGGTTTTGGGATTATATTTTTTTTTTATTTGGCATATTTTAAATTTTATTTTTTAAGTTTTCCTTTTAAACAGTTGCGTCAGTATGACAGCGAAAAAAAATTCCTTGATCGTCGTTCAATTATCGGCTGACGCCTGTAAACGCGCTGAATTGGCCATCGCGATCAAAAAGCTAATTATGCGGATCGTTAATACTGCTATACCCGGGAAAAATGTATACACGCATGATGGCCCACTAATTAACTTGCTAATTTTTGTACTGACGCGCGCCGACCGTTTCGCACGCAACATATTGAAAGAAAATTACGCTTCCATTTAAAATTTTAATCCTTTCACGCGGTAATTCCGCGCGAAAGTCACGCCGGATATACTTTATTCATATAATATGAAAAATAAAAAAACGGCTAACAGTGCAAAACAGGTCAGCTCGGATAAAGCTCGGTAAGTGCGAAAATTGTGGCTCTCTTCGCATCGCCATCGATTTCCCAGCTCTGACGCGCGCAAAATTCCGAAAATTGAAGGCGCCGGGGTAACTGCACGCGCGGGAGATATTCTATAACGGAGCGCTGAATTCAAATGTTGCTTAAATTACCCGGCGCGTAGAGTTTTTATTTTTCGTTGCACGATTATATTTAATTTCGCCCGACGTGTTTCAAGGGAGGCGAGAAAAGTAAGGTTTAATCGGCCGAATATATTAATCGCGATTGATGCACGGCGAGAGTTTCAAAGCGTTCAATCGAATATATCGGTCTTATACAATCGCGCTTATGAGAACGTAAACAGCAATTACTCGTCTTTCTCTCTCTCTCGCTCCCGCGAAAACTATATATGTATATATAATGTGTACGTATACCCAATTATCGCGCGCGCCTCGGAAATTAAGCCGGGAAGGCTTCTTCCCTCCCGTGTTATATTATCGCGGGTATTATAAGTTTACATTCGGGCTGAACTAAACTGAAACAGGGTTAACTTTCGCAATCGCCACTTTCAGGTTGATTGAAAATTTTGCGCGTTACGCTCTCGCGCGCACGAGAGAGAGATAATCCGTATATACAAAGAAAGATAAAGAAAGAATAAAAAAACAAATTGTCAAAAAGGATAAACAGGAAGAAAAAGATGTATAATACGTCAACATAAAGAACAAAATATCAAACAAACAAATATATACCACTAGATCCAAAAATACGTGAAGAATAATAAAAAGGTATATTGATAAAAATACGTATATAGAAGCGAAAAAAAAACAGAATATAAAGAAGAAAAAAAAAGAAGAACACTTGAGAAAGTGGCAAGGGGAGGGCAGATTATATATATAAAAAAGAGACACGTGTGTTTTGAGGTTAGGGACGTATTGTATAACACGCGGGGGGTGGGTCGAAAGATATATAAAAAGGGGGCGGTGGCATGTGTAGGGGGTCGAGGGTGGGTTAGGGGGACTCACCTCGCCAACTGGCTTTGATCGGACACGTGATTGTCTGATTCTGTATGAGGTATGCGTTTAAGGTCGTCAGGCTCGGGCTCTTCCGCAGCGTGTCCTCGTCGTTCTTCCACACGTACGTGATCGCCGTCTGCTCGTAGGATACTGCAAGAGAACGAGAGAAAGAGAGAGGGAGTTTTTTAAGCTTCCTTTTTCTGCACCTAAGTATAAGCGGGTTAACGCCGTGGCGCTTATTGCGCTGTCGTCGGTCGTTGATTGTGTTTTTGTTCCCTCGCATTTCGACTGAGATTTCACGCGTCAAAGGTGGATGTGTGTTATAACGTAAGGCGAATGTATTTTGTCTTTAATAACGAAAATATAAACTACTTTTATTGTAAAATCCAATGCACGCGCGCGTTTGCAATTTAATCAAAGAGATTATAGTATTTCATTCGCGAAGAAGAGTAATAAAAGAAGAAGAAGAAGGAAAAATCTTTTTGAACCGAGTGAACTTGATATTCTCTCTGTGTAGCACGAGAATATTCTCTCCCTCTCTCATATTGGATTCGCGGCGTGATGCACGCGTTACTTACTGCTTTCGATAGCAAATGAACACAGTGGGTCGTCAAAGGGGAATATGTTGAGCCTGCCTTGGCACGAGAGGATGAGGTGTCGCCTGCAACAGATGCCGGAGAAGGACATTATTAAATTTGTCCTTTGATTTTCAGCGTCGAAGGCTCGGTTTATTGAAATTAATATATTAATATGTAGCATATATATAGATGTTTGAAATGTTATGAAATTGAATTAAATTTAGGTTATTAATATACAGAAAAACTATTAAGGATGGTTTTTAAATTTGATAAAAAGTGATATCGACAAAAATCAAAAGCAGACTTTTTGAAAAATGTTGTAAAACTAAACCGCGTGTAGAAAAGAAACACGTGGCTGTAGTTGTTTGCAATAGAATAAAAAAAGAAGACAAAAAAAACCATAATTGCGAGATACACTTAAGAAAATGAAAGATTCAGCACTTTAAAGACACCAAAAGAAGAAGAAGAAGAAATCGGACGAGACGAAAGAAAAATAAATGAGCGCATCAAGTCTACGCTACATCTAGTGTATCTCATGAATACCGCATAAGGTAGTTGACGGTGCCGTTGCGATAGATGCGCAGGGCGAAGTGGACCGGTATGAGAGGATCCTTGAAGTCGCCGTGCATGATGAAGTACGTGTCCGGGAGCCAGATATCGTTGTGGTGGTGGATCGCGTTGAGGAACTCGTATCGCGAGCGGTTACTGTAGCGCAGCCGCGGATCATACCACTGCTGCTGCAGCAGGAACTCCACCTCGTATTTCTACAACAGTTTATTCATTTTCTTTTTTATCGTATATAAACGAAGATTTATATCGTTTTTTTTATATATCGTTAGTTAATGCATCCGGACGGTATGAAAACTGTCAATTTGGGGAGGTCTCCCCGGGGCATAGTTCGTTGAATAATATTTCAAAGCGAGTATATCAATCTATTCACATGCCAGTGGTTCCCTATATAGACCGTGAATCACTGGACAAGAAAAATACACATTTATATTTACATTTGACGATACCTCTTTTATTATTTATTTATTTTTCATTAACCCTCGCTCCGAGCGTGAATCAATCGATACTTTATATTTTGTGCTTACTGCAAAGCACAATAAAGACATTTATATTCAGCAGCCGCGACATTCCGGCGTAAGTACTCCACTGCCCCAGTGTTCTTCTTCTTCTTCTTGGCCCCCCGGGCTCGTAATATTTTTTCACGCTATTTGTCGCGACGGCTGCGGCCCGGAATGCAATGCAATCGTCAAAATTGCTTCGGCCGCGGCCGTTTTATCTAGTTTATATCGTCGACCCGCTTTGGATTCCTTATATGCCCCGCTCTATATGCAAGCTGTTAGTCTCTTTATAGGGTTATTTACAGTTGCCGCGCTATTTTCTTCATGAAATTCTGTTATATAATTGTTTTGCATGTCGATAAAAAAGATTTACAATTATGAACTTATACCGGTTAAACTATATCGGCCGACGGCGAACTAATTTTGCCTAAAGGTCGTCGGACACGTCGTTCGACGAAAGTTTCAGCGGCAGTTGGCCTAACGGCGTCACTTTGGAACAGGTAAAAAGTTCGAGTGCGCCCACGCGAAACTTGACCGAAACTGTCGCGCGTGTTGGCGCAACAATATTCTCCGCGCGAACTTTGTTACCCGACGGACACCGGTAATGGGTTAACAACCACTTTTGCAAAAGCTTTTCGGTAATGAACTTTCCGGGATAAATGTGTTTGTGTGCCGGGGTACAAATTCAATTCTCGTGTATAAGGAAGTGTTAGGGCGGTGACGGATTTGCTGATTTCAAGGAGTGTCGCGCAGTTTAACTTTGTTAAAGCGATACGTTTTGTAAGGAGTCATTTGTAATTACTTTTTAATTAAACCTATATTTGTTTTTAACTCATTATTTGAAATGAAATATACCCGAATAAACATTGATTTATAAATAATATTTTTATCCTATAAAATCAGAAAAATACTCTTACGTTGTATTATGAATTTTTTGTTACATACACTCCTATTGCCATTACTTCTTTTCCCAAAATAAAAACACGCCAGTACATACATTTCAAAATATCCGTCAACCAACATCCAACATTTTAAACAAAACTAACTCCACTTCTCTGATCCCGAAATTCGTCGAGCGCCCCGAACGCAGACCCAAATTTTCGGCGCGCTTAGCGTTGAGAGTGTTTATAATTACGCGCGCGCACCTGTGAACGCAATCTTACACGCGCGTGTGTGCAATCGATACTTCTCGCGTCTAGAGAGTTAATGAAAATAGCTTACTGCTCTCGGGTAATGCAATTAACGCGGTATCCGACATAAAAGACGTTTGAAATCTGGAAACGTATGTGCCCGGGGATTTCTCGTTAATGAAGATTCAGTTCGTGTGTGTAAATGTCCAAATTGAAGATTAATTCAGTAATTCAGGTATATATACTCTCTAAATTGGAATCAGTGAAATTCACTAAAAATTAGTTACAAGTACTTATACAAAATGAATTGAAATTTCAGTTGATTTTTAACATTTCATTTGATTTGGTACCCTTATATATAACTAATTTAAATTTAAAGAGTAGTATTATTAAAATTATATTAATTGTAATATTTATAACACTTTATGCCAGTCTTACGATAAAATAGTATACCACATGCATCTTACAAATAGGCTAAGACATATATAAGTTGTAATTACCAAGCTAGACTCGTCGGGTGACGCCAGACTCAGCAACAGCACGCTCACGTTAACGGTCAAGGTTCCTGCAACACATCAAATCGGGATCCATGAAATTCGCTACTCTCCAGCGCGTTCCACCAGCCGCGCAACAGCAGCACTCTCTCCGTTCCTCCGAAAACGGAAACCGGAACAGAGAACAACAGTCAGAGAGATAGAGAGAGAGAAAGAGAGAGATAGAGAGTGAAGAACGGACAACAGCAGCATCAGCAGTACGTAGAGTAGAGAAGAGGTAGAGAAAAGCTCACAGGCGCACACACACATAGAGATAGAGTGTGACGTCAACATGTAAATACATATAATATATGCGCGTCTCGTTGGTATGAATAGCGCGTCAGTCGATTCGCGCGAGACTCTCAGATACCTTGATTGGATTAGATGTTGACGTCTCGAGTGAGTGAGAGAGAGAGAGAGAGAGAGGAAAGCCGTAAGACATGTAAGCCAGGCCTCGGGCAAATAACACAGCGCGTATATGTGTGTGTGCGTTTATACGTGTGTGGGTGTGAGTGACTTACCGAAAGGGTGCACGCGGCAGGCATGTGATACGACACAGTGTGTATGTGATGTGCATGTGCACATTTCGTTAAAAGTAAGAGAATGTAAGCTAATATATACACAATTGATGGGTTGCGTGGAAGCGCGCTATATATGTATGCTAGTGGGACTACGTATTGGCGGCAAACGTGAACGCAGGCAGTTTGTTTAGAATGTAAACAAGAGAGAAAAAATTTCGGCGAAGCTTGGGAAGATGGTTGCGGCGGTGTCAAACCTTGGGCGTCTTTCGTGGTTATGATAAGGTATCAAATACAAAATATTATTCTGTCAAATGAAATACGTTATATTTTTTTGTTTGACCCGAAACAATCCTTTATCCCATAAAGCTAGATTTCGAAATAATTTTTAAAACCTCGTGTATGCACGACGCGACACCCCAGCAGCAGCAGCAGCAGCAGCGATTGTCCAATTCATCACCCGAAACGCATAAACCTCCCCCCATGCGCAATTTTTTTCTCGCTTAGAGTACACACACACACACAACGTAGTAGCATTCCGAGCACGCAAAGCTTGCGCCCCAAGGTTTGACATGTACGACTCATGCGGTGCGCACATGCGCGCGTTGGGAAGGGGGGAGGGGGTTAATTGTGCCTGCTGAATTAAAACACACACGCACGCGCTCTCGCGTATATATAATAACGCAAAGGTTCTAATTATTCGTTTGTGTGTGTGTAAGTATGCATGTGTTTGGAAGGGAGAGGTTATGGCCCGTCTCTGTTGGGGTGTCGAGGTCGTTTCGTCGTTAGGGATGGGAAATGAATGTCGGATGGATGCATCTTTTTTTTGGCAGAAGGATGTAGTTGGAGTTCTTTTATTTTTAAAGGTGGGAAGTGGGTTATCGAGCAGCGTGGGAATGTGGTGCGATGTTGAAATTTCGGTAATTTGGATCATATGCTTCAAATAAATCATAAGAGCATGGCAGCTTTTCACTTTTGAAAAATGCTTGGGTGGTAGAAAAAAAGAAAACTTTGAAGAATTGATTGTAAAATTTTTCGTAACTTTGTGAAATATCAGGAATATGGTAATATTACCGTCTACTATTCTTACTAATGTCTCTAAATAATAACAATATAATATTTTACAAAATTAACATAACGAATGATACTCGATACTCTGTAGTCTGACGATATATCGTGTCACACTACTGGAAATCAGTATATTCATCGCGTGTACCAATTTTCTATAATAAACTTTTACCTTCGATGTAAAATATGTGTGCAACTGTAACACTTGCTCGACGTTAATGAATTTTGATTTTGACAAATTGCAGTAACAACAAGACACGCATTAGTGCAGTGAAATCACAATAAAATGATAACGCATATTTTCTGTGCTCGCTCGGTCATATATTGTTATATTCGTAAATAACAAGCGCTTATGCAAATGCCGTGATGGAAACGATATTATAATTGCCGTCGCAATGAATTTTTCGATCGATCATGTTCAATGCACACACTTGAACTTGCGTGCGCGATTTCTCGCCGGCACTGCATAGGCCGCGAGCACTGCACGCGATCGTAACTGGAGCAAGGAAAATTTTCTCCTCGTACATGTATAACATGTATCGGGTTGCTGAGATTTTGCCGGCTGCCAGTTTAGAAAAATCTCAAGATATATTAATTTTGTGTTATTATATTTTCGGATTGAACTACATAAATTCTTTTCTATAAACATAGATTTTCAACAAACATCAATGTGATAGTGTACATGACAAACTATATGAGTAAATAATTTGCTTTTTCGTTGGTAAAACTCTATACATTCACGTGACGGCCACTGCCATCTCGAAAAATAATCCAAGTGAATAAACCACTCAAGACACACACTCAAAACAACTCAGTCGCATGACGCAATCGGGCTACAAATCGAAGACGATGACGGTGATGGTATTAATGACGATAGAGAGAGTGAGAGAGATCGCATATATAAGAAATAATCGCTGCAGTCTGTGCCATTGCCGTGTGGATACGTGTGTGCGTGTGCGCGTGTGTAATACAGAGGTTTGTGTGTCTGTGTGTATGTGTGTGTGTGTGTGTGTGTGTGTTTGCGTGCACGGCCGGAAGGTGGGAGGAACAATGCACGAGGAGTTCTGCTGCTGTTGGTTATTTATTGTTTTATAGAAAAATAAATATCAAGAAGCTGCTTTTTTATTCTTTTACTTATTGTCACCAACGAAAATCCTATAAATATTTCAACTATTAACTTACTTCACCGAGCTCCAATATACACACAGATCACACAATTCCCGAAATGAGAAAACTCCTCGCGACCCCGTAAACCAATCACTTTACCGCTCCCACACACTCAGCTTCTCCCCCAACTCGTGAAATTTTCACTCCCAAGTGGCGGCTGCAGCTTTGCGCGAGCGGGAATCACTTCGCCTCTCTAACGAGAAATTTCCTTTGTAACATACACGAGGCGCTGTTCGATCGCGAAACTTTACGCGCAACTCAAATAGCGACAAAAGTTTGATATATATATACACACAGAAGCTAAAGAAATTCACATTTCGCGGTTTTATACGTCGCGTCGACGTTTTTTTTACGAGCGAATATTAACAGCGCCGCATCGTCGATATAAAGCCCGCGCTTACGGTCGACGTCGCCGGCGGATATTTGTCTCGGACAGTTGCGGGGATAGTTTCATTAGCGTCGGGAGTTTAGGAGCGGTAAAGTGGACGTGATGGTTCTTTGTTTATTATATTATATAGTTTTCTTTTTTAATCTTTTACAGGTTACTGGTTTTATATGAGGGCTTTTAAAATTTATTTAGTATGAATTAAGAGGTATATATACTGTATTGATGATGTTATATATATAGTGTGGTTTCTTGAACTTTCTAAGACTCTATAATGAATAATTTTAACAGGAGCATATTTAAAAAACGTTCTATTCTAATGTTAAAACAGTTTTAATTTAATATAAGTTTCTTATCGATATAGAAATACATGCGTGAACGTGAACCATTTATACATGTTATTCATGCACGTGTTTTTTTTTTCAATAATTATCTTGGTTTTCTGGTTTTGTTTTACCGATACTTTTAAATGTTTATGAAACATTGTTTTTATCAAATTAATGATAAGTAGTTAGTTTGTAAATGACTGTAATTGGTAAGAAGTTGTAACGCTAATGCATTTAACATCTTGTAACATTATTTATCTATTACTATTGATTGATGGTCTCATGATCAATAGTTTATTAGCATCGGTAAAGCAAATTCCATGTTATACAAGTCAAAGGTAAATGACTCTACAATGGTCAATCGAATTGGTACTACATAAGTACTTTATACATTTTGTCTTTGTCTAATTAATGAAAATTTGCTCAATTAAATAATAACAATACCGTATACAATTGAAATTTTGAATAATCGCATATGTATATATTGAGAAAAAGTTTCTTTTTCAAAAGATATTTTTATTTTATTCGTTCATGCTATAAACTAGTCTAAATAAACAATTCCTTGTAACTCTCGGCTATGTGATTCACAGTAAGCTAACAGCAACATCGATATCAGTATAAGTTCCAACGACACATAGATGCGTGAGAGAGAGAGAATCAGTGATGCGAATCCAGATACGGTCAGGCAGCGGCAGATATCCACCCATGAGCCAATGATTATAATCAAGGCAAACTTAATCAGAGAAAGTCAAATAAACGGGTGAACTACGAGGCGAGTTTTCCGAGAAAATTGCGTTGTGGACTTGCCATGGTGAGTCGTGTAACAGAATGTATTATTTCGAATTCACTTTAAGGGATAAGAAAATCAGCCATATAATTCAAACAAAAAATAATAATCGAATTTTTTCATTGAGAAAACAGAAAAACTATAGTCAAACAAATCTTTTGGAAAACGGTAACTCAGTGTACAAAAAACTCAATCTTGTCATCAAACACTATAGCAGCAAACAAAACGACAATAATCTCAAAAGAAACACGCCACCCTATAACATAATCCACTGAAGTATATCAATCTCAAGAAAAAAACAGTGTGAGAGTACACAACGGAAACTCGCAGCACCATAACCACTGAAAAAAAGGAAGAAAAAATATAGAAAGAAAGAAAGAAAGAAACAAAGACAAAAGAGAGTAAGTGAAAGCTAATTCGTAACTCATAGCCATAAAGAATATCCATAATATATGTATATATATTATATAATTCGTATATATAAACAACAAAGAGATCGAAGACATAATATAAAAATATAAGACATAGTAGAGAGTAGAGAGATAGAGCCAAAGGCGAAGGATAGAGAGAGAGAGAGAGTGAGAGAGAGAGAAACGGACCGCGAAGGTGAGTGCGTAGGTGTTGGTGCGGCGTGTAGTAGTGGTTTTTGTTCTGTTGTGGTTGGCGAAGACTGGCCGCGGCGGCGCTCATGCCACCGGCGTCGGAGAGGCCCACGCTGTCCTGGGTGCGGTTGTCGCCACCTGAGGCCTCCAGTGCAGCTGCGTCCTCGGGCGAGCGCATCCCGCAGCAGAAGTCTGCATCTGTAACACCCAACACACGGCGCCAAGTGCGTTGTTGTTGTTGTTCTTGTTGTTGTTCCATGTTCATCCTCGTAATGGGTCTGTTTCTCCGCTTTGTGTATGTGTATGTGTATGTCTCGCTCGATAGATCGATCCGCTGGGTTGTTTCTTTTGCGCCCGAGGGAGTGTATTTGAAGCGTACGGTTTTCGATGAGGGGATAGGTGAGTTCCAATGGAGATGTAAGTGCATTTTCATTTCTCTTTCTTTAAAGGTACAAATTGATATTTGCAAGGGGGAGTACAATGATCATGATGCATTGAAAAACGATGTTGAACGATGAATGAATAAATCGTTGGCTCGAAAGAAAAAGGTACCAACTCGGCTGCGAGTTCAGAAAAGTGCCAACTCAGCTGGGAGCTAAGAAAGGTGCCAACTTGGCTGCGAGATAAGAAATGTGTCAACTCTGTGAGATTTTTTAGTTGGGAAAATGGGAACCCCTGCAACGATTTCGAATATATATACACACACATTCCTACAGAATGTTTATTATTTGATCACATTAATTTTGTTATTACTTTACAAGGAATAATATTAAAAATAGTTGCAGCGGTTCGCAACTAAGGTCTCTGAAAGAAAAAGCTCACGAGTTGGTACCTTTCTTAATTCGCAGCCGAGTTTGAATCTTTCTTAACTCGCAGCCGAGTTGGTACCCTTTTCCTCTCAGCCGACGAAATAGTGACAAAACAATAAATAAAATTCACGCCTGGGCAAAGTTTAATTGAAAAAAATGAAAAATTCGCAGCTCTCATTTGAATTCGTCGCCTCAGTGAAAATATTAAAATGCATCGAATTTAAAAAAAAACGCACGCTTCAAATAGTTCCTATGAATGCAAACATTGCCTGTACTAACAATCGCTTATCAATAACGTACGCACATACACTATTTCACATTTTTGCATGTCGAAAAGTAATTACAAAAATATTTCCATCTCTATAATTTTCGACATGGAACATATGCACGCACGCAATCACTTTCACCTTACACTCCATACACGCGCTCATATACTCGTGTATATGTTTTTTTCTTTAACTGGTGATCGTTAAAAGTTTGCACTTGCCGAGAGTCATAACTGCACGAAATGTAAACGAAGATGACTGAATGTATGCATGTCCTGCTGTGTGTAATTGAGTGGATCGTGAAGAAAGTCGAGAGTGATGATATGCCATTCAGAAATAAAAATAGTTCAGGAACTGTGTAATTATAATAATTGATCGAACTCGTCGTTCATTTAATTTTCGTAGTAAATTTTTGCGTTAACAATTTCCATAAAAATTTCATTTTTTCTCGTTAATTTTTTATTCAAGCAAACGTATTGTAGAAACCCAATTCTTTTTGAAAATCAAATGCGCGCCTTCACAATACACTTGTCCATCCCAACTTTACGACCACCTAACTTGACTCGCGGTCGGAAGACGGAGGGGGGAAAAGGAAGAGGAACAAGTCGTCGTCGTCGTCGTCGCGGCGCCGCGGCTGATTGATCCCGCTGAAAGGAGCAGCCTTTGGCCGCGGGCGCAGTCGGTCGTAATTGGCCGGCTGCCGA
>JAPYZO010001787.1:0-16257 GCA_030522905.1 Torymus flavipes
AGAGAGAGAGAGAGAGAACGGTGGAGGACTCCGCCTCCTGGCAGTGCCGGCGCGCCGACCAATCGCCGGGCAGGGACACGACGTCCAATGAGGCGTCGGTGCCACTCCTACGCGAGAGCGAGAGAAAGAGAGCCGCCACCGCTGCCGTATTGATCCCACAATGAACTCTCGGCTCCTCTCCCTCTCTCTCTCTTTCACTCTTCCTCTCTTTCTCGCTCTCTTTTTCCCGGCAGCAGCAGTGGCGGCTACTCCAAAGCGGGTCGTCGTCGTCGTCGTCGCTATCTACTCTCGCGGTATTAAGAAGTTCGCGTATACACGCGCCGTCCGAGTTTCGGATGTATATACATATACACTAGAGGCGAGGTAGAGGAGGGCGCGGTTCTCTCTCGGGGCGCATAATGAGTCTTAATTAACAGTCGCGGGGCGCTGTTTCGGGGGAAGCTTAATTTTCCGGGGGCCGCGGTGTAGTACGTACTACGCACGGTAGTGCCTAGCCTACTCTTCTCTCGAACTTCTGCCTCCTCTTCTTCTTCTTCTTCGCGAGTCTCGGGCTACTTCTGGCCGCCGGATTCCGTGAGTTTTTCCGCGTACTCGCGTCGGGGAAAATCGGAGATGCTGAGCGATTGCTTTTAGCGGGGAATCGCAAATGAGCGAGCGGCGAGTGTATATACCTATGGCTTCCGCTTGCTCGCGCGCGCGCGAGGAATAAGTAACGAGGTACAACACAGCGTCGTGGTTGATTTCGCGCGGAAGGCGTCTCACTTTGAGCGCAAGCGCGGCTTTCCTCTCTCGCGCCCTTTTTTCTCGCGCGCGAGTCGTAGGGAATGAGGGATCGAGGTATTCCGCGCGCGGCTCTGCCGACGCCGACGACGACGTCGGGCTCATTAAAATATCTCCGGGAGGGATTGCGAAGTGATAGATGGGTGAGAGAGGATAACGTTGCGCGTAAGGATATTGCCGCGAGAGATGGAAATCGATGGGCGATGCGAGATGATGCAGTTTTTTGGCGTTTGGTTGATGGTGTGGTTTGCTTGAAATGATATATTGAGCGGCGTTCTTTGGGGGAAAGCGTTTGGCGCGAAATCAAAAAGGCTTGCGAGGGATGTGCACGGTGAGGTAGAAAAAGTATATTATACAATGTCCATCACTTATTGGATTTATGACATGTTGAATGTTTGAGTATTTGGAATAAAAAAGACAAATATAGTTTTAAATCTATATTTAATCGTTAAAACATTTCATCGAGTTTAAAAAATAAATTAGTTAAATTTAGCAAATAGTTCTAAATTATTCACGAGGGTCCTCTGATACTCTGGTATTTTATTAACGATGTTAAATAACGTTTAATCAAAATGGGAGTAATCGAATGTTATTTAGCCGGGAACATAATTCATTATAGTTAATTAAAAGATTTACAAGTATTTATAAATTTAATATATTTTTAATCTTTAAATTTGTATTAATAAATTGTTGCAGACAAATAGATTATAAAAATATACTTTCTTTAGAGACAGCTGAAGAGGTATGCGGCTTGAAGAAAGGTAGAGGAAAAACATGAAAGGCAAGAGCTAATTAAAGACTGAACTAAAGAAGCGGAATGAAAAAGAAAAAGTGGTGTAAGTAATGTCGGAGAAAGAAATAGGAAAAGCACGATGTAAAAGTTTCGTTAGGAAAAACGTTGTAGAGGAATTTAGGGTAAAGGTGTATTTCGTCAGTTAATGCAGACTTAGTGAGTGTTTACGTGGATTCAACGCAAAATTACAAGTGCCTCGTGTGCGCACACCCAGTTTAATTTGATGTTTCCTGGATGTGCTCTAAAATAACAGCCCATGTTCTTTCACACTATTAATTTTTTATTTTTCATTGCATTCTCTGGTATTTTCTTGTTCATTATTTCATTTTAAAAATTTTCATCGTGAGAATAAACAATGCAACGAAAAGTTAAATTCCTGTTATCATGTAAAAAATTTGATAATACAAATTATTCTTTTTGAAAAATAGTTTTTTATTTGTTAAGCTTTTAAATCCACATGAATTTACGCACAACAATAACCAATTTATCGTTATTACAATTGGCATTTCTTTTTAACTATTTATAATTCACATCAAACAGCAACGTCAAATTTCACTCTCCACTACCTTGCCCAAACTCCAATATCCAACCCACGTATCTATATAGCCTATCTCCAAATTAAACTTTAAACGGCGGCGAGAATCCACGTGGCGTCGGGTTCAAATGAAATCTCGGGGGCGAGGTTCTCTCTCTCTCTCTCTCTCTCTCTCTCGCTACGCTACACTACACCGCTGCCGTGCTCTCCTTTAATGACACAAAGGAAACCGAATTACAGCGTCATCTAACGCTCGATTTGTCGCGCAATAGCTGCCGCGCGTGCCCGCCGTGATGGCAGTTCGCTACGCGCGGAGCGTGCGCCGTACTATATACGCGCCGGCCGTCGCATCACAAAAGGGTGATTCGCGCACAAAAAAAATCCGAACTCTCGAGTGCTCTTGTATCTCTCTGTATGTACTATTGCGCTCTCGCTAATCAATTATCCGGCAGATAACATGCGAAGAGAGGGGGAGGGGGGGATGATACAAACAGGGTGAATTTTCAATATGGAGCAAACTAGCCGGTGCGTGCGTATTTTGAAGTTTCGAGAGGGTGGAAAGAGTGGAGAGATAGTTGAAGGGTATGAGAGTTGAAGCTAATCTTGTGGAATAATTTTTTAATTACAGTAGGGTTATGGAGGTGTAAGAAGTGTTGTAATAATGCTGATTTATTGAGTCGACGAGTGTGTTTATCTGTTATAAAAAATATTAGCCATAAAATATTATTGTCACTAAAGGTTTAATTTTTACAAATGACACTTCTTTCAGGCAGGTGTATCTTGTAATATTAACTTTCCACTTGAATGTTGAATCATCAGATGAAACTATATAGAATCAATTAATTATTATAATAAGTAGTTATAGGAACTCGAAATCCTTATAAACAGAATAATATTATATAAGCACTGTCAAGCACAGCTTTTTCTTATGTTACGTTTAGCTCGGATAAGATTGTAAAATCATTTAAAAAATTATACTTTATTTTAACAAATAATCACCTCATATTACCATTATAATTATTCCTCATTTATACCAAAAATATAAAAAACTAAATCTACCGTCAACTTTTCTAATCACCCAATTCAACTCAACAAAGTTACGTCTTCTCAAAACACGCAACCCCCGTCGTCTCCTCGTACACGCAGTTTACCCAAAACATTACGCTGTTATCCGAGCTCTCAAGACCTCCACTCCACGAAACCTTCAGACTCGTTCCAACTCTCTTTCACGACGCCGCTAGCGCTCTATACTTCTCTCCCTCGCGAAACGGAACGAACCGAAGAATTCCTCACCCTCTCGTTCCTCCCTCCATCTCCTTTCCTCGCGCCGAGAAATACCACGAGCTCAAGCAATCGTAAGGGACTCTCGAGAGCGAGAAAACCTTCCTCTCTCTCATTTCACGAGCAGTCGAAAAATCAGTTAAGCGTTGAACGATGGCTTTTAATAAAAGCCACCCCTCGATCCGCGCGCTCTCCTTTTGATTTCCGTGCACGTATATACATTATACGACGCGCGCGCGGCGCCCGTTTATTGCGGAAAGGAAACATCATCGAGCCATATCGAATCGCCATCTAATGCGCTCTCCTCGACTAATCTCGCGTGTAATCTATAGCAGGTCCGAGTGTATGTGCAGTGTGTATAGCACAAGGAGAGTGTCGGGCAGGACAAATCCAATATAACTCGGCGCGACGAGCGTGACATTGCGAGAGCTCGGAGAGAGAGAGACGCACGTGGCCACTTGACAATAGGGGCATAGGTTGCCGCTGCCACCCCGCTGCTAATAGCCGGGGCATTAAATTTGTCAGTGATATTGCCACCGGGGCGTCCGCTCTCCTCTATCCCAATGAATGGAATGATGCTCGAAATATGCTGGAGATCAGCGCTTGCGCGCACGCTCGCCCTTGTAGAACCGAATTTTCGCGAGGGTCGTATATCTATAAGAGTTGGGCAGCAGCACGTGCCTGTATGAAAAAGAAGGAGTAGAGCAGCGCGGTGCATATACATATATTGCGAATTCATAACGCGAACAGGTAGGTGCAGCCGGGCATTAATTAAACACGGGAGAGAGGGAGAGAATTCAATAATAGAAATACTTAGGCGAATTCTTCGCTAACCCCCTTGTGTTGTAATACGACGGGAGGGGAAGAGGCGGGCTTTGTAGCGCTCGGGTTGTATACGATGATGATACAATTCCAGGGGCAAAGTGCATGGGAGACAGAGACACGAGAGATATACGTGCCCGGGCATGAGAGAGCAGCTCGCAAACTTTTGTCGACGGCACGGGTCAAGGTATATATCTATTGCCCCGAGAGAGTTTCGACGATTCGTCTCTATTGTTCGCCTGTGGTTTTTCATGTAAATTCGACCGCTCAATGCAGCCGCGTGGAAATTAATAAGTTGCCGGGTATAATGCGAGGGGCGAAGAGGAGCGAGCGATGAGTTATTGGGGACAGCGGGACGCGCGCAGCAGCGATGGTTGGCTGTATATTGTCTCGATTGTGATTTTCAGACAGTTTCTCGTTTTCATTCATTGTGGCTAAGTGGATCATTCTTTTATGCGGTGTGGCAGTTATGAGTTTTCGGGATAATAGATGGAATTGTGAAAGGTCGTATTCATAGTGTAATTGATGAGCGTTAAATTTTCCCAGCTTATAGCTGTGGTAGGAGAGAAATATTTAAAAACATGTTTTGTAAAGCTCTTTTTATGAGTTATGTAAAAGTTTAATAAATAGTTTTGTGCGTATCCTTGAAAACTTAAACGTCTATTTTAAATTAAAAACAATTATGTTCATTGTTTCAGAAATTTGCAGATATTTAAGATAATTTTAGTACTTTGTTTACATATGTTTTTGATTAATAATTATTTTGCATAACAATTACTGTTGTTATTACAGCTTCTGGAATCGTGATACTAAATAACATAAATAATAATGTAAGATGAAATGTATCATTTGAAATACTAAAAGTTTCAATTTTTTATAAAATAAAAGTAGGTGGGAAGCTTTAATATTAAAAGTTGGCTGAAGTATTTTAGCGAGACTGCGATGGGCGTGGCTTTGGGCTTCGGTATGTACCCACGGTTATATTCTGTAGTCTGGTCCATACAGGACCCTTCGTATAATTTGATCGCCAGTTACAGATATCCTGGATATAGTGAAATATTTACTCACAAAAGAGTCAACTTCATTTCCAATGAAGGATTAAGTAAAGTTATAATTCTTTTCAATTCCAACTGAAAAACGTTTTTCAGGTTTTCAACATTAGTATTTAAATAAAGTATGCTATCGTTTACAAAATAATACTAATTCTTTTTAGGTAATATATAAAACCATAACATAATTTAGTTCTTGGTTTTATTCTTTATTGCATTAATTTGTACTAAATTATTTTTAAATTTGATCAAAGTTTATGGTTGAATATATGTATAAATATATTTCAATGTGACTTGAATAGATCGTTTCTAAAAAAAAAAATTGAAAATTTTTACAACATTTATAATTTTTATTGAATGTCTATACAATTCTAAAAGTTTTTTCATTTTGAATACCTTTACAGTAGCACAGAACCCATTTTCTTTACTAGAAGTAATTGCAAGGTGTGCAATACACGCAAACACAGATGTAAAGATTGATCGTTTTGGTCTAAAATTTGTATATATAATAATAATATTATGTACAAACCATAAAGTAGTGTAGAACTCCTTGGCATTATCAGCCAGTCCCTTAATATACTTCAAAAGCATCTTTTGGTGGCGCCACATACCACGTATATATGTAGTACTCACGCTAACCACATGATGATAAATTTAACGTAATAATATATACTCACCAACATTAAAAACAGTAGTAAAAATTTTCAATAAACTATTACTGAATTTTTAAATTTTGTTTAAAAAAATGTGTATGTATTATACAAAGAAAAATATTAAAATGTGCAATGATTAAGTTAATAAAATTAGATAAATAATAAAAGTATTAAATGATTAAAGTATGTAATATATTTGAAAGTTCAGTAACAAAATATGACATGTTATATAATAATAAATGTATCTATAAAATTTATTTTTGCAACCCTGGATCTACTTAATCTGCTTTATCTTTTGACGATGAAACGTTTTCTGTTTTATCTACAGCCAGATATCGCCATTGACATATGCATATTACCATAACGCAGTAAAAGGTACTCAAAATTATAGTTGCTATAAATGCCTTTTATTGAAAATATTTAACAATTAAATTTTTATCGATGACAACATAAATCACACTAATTGATCAATTATACATAATTGAAAATTCTAGGTTAGAATTGTATTATGTAAAAATTAAAAATTATTACTCTGTAGAGCTACAGAGATTTTATGTATATATGGCTTTAATACTTATAAACAATTAAAATATTTTTGAAATTAAAAAATAGATAACCTACAAAATTAATTATTACTTGAGGTATTGAGGGTTTATCACCTATATTACGTTTTTTTTGCTGTTTTAATTTTTCTTTGTAGCAATTATTTGCTGTTATTACACATATAAATAAATCATCGTCCACAATGATTTTCATTCGAGTAAAGATCAAAGATGCCTATTTATACTCTATTATTAAATAATTGCTTGCAAGACTGTATGAAATTGATATCGACTATTTTCAATGTTTTACATAATACTCCAAAATAATTTTGCAGATTACGTTTCTGCGGTAGAAGCCTCGCCTTCTGTATTTTTCTTAACCTCCCCCTCCTTCTTAGCCTTCTCCTCGGCTTCTTCTTGGTCTTCCAAAAATTTATCCCATTTGTTTATTCTCGCCTCTATTTGGTCCTCCGTCTCCTTGATCCTTAAAAATAGAACCGAGTGAATTAATACGGAAATCCAATCCGCGAAGTGTAGAGAAACATAAAATGCACGGTGTACAACGCTTACTTATATTTAGTTTTGCCATCCCATATTTCAGCGGTTATTCTCCTCTGGCCGAACCATCGACCGTTCAGCAACTGTATACAAGCCTCGGCTTCCTCAGGTTCTTTGAATGTCACTTGCGCCACGCCCTCGGGATGTCGCTGAAATTACAAATTTGATATGTTTTTGCAACACACATGGTATTCCAGCTTTAGCTTTTCCAAGCACGTAACTTTCAAACATTCGCCCGCAAGAGCGCAACCGGAGACTTGACTTAATTTTAGAACTCAATCTTAACATGGAAAGATCTCGAGAAAAAAATTCAAGAGTCGTGAAACTCATCGGAATTGTTATTGATCATAACTTTTCATTTCATTCGAGCGAAAAGCTTCATGAAAATTTCATGTAATGTTTTCAAATTTTGTACAAAGCTTGTGTAAAAATTTCAACAAAATAAACTTTAGATTTCCAGTAATAGGTACTGTTATATATGCTTTTTGCGCCAAAGTTATTCTGTCATCAGTAGATAAAAAATCGAACTTCCAAGAAGTGGTAACGCATCATAAAGTTTTTATGGGCTTCCAGGCGCCTGTGCTTATTACTTCATAAACTAAAATCTATTGCCTCAAAGGAATTTTCAAGGACTTTCTCTTTTTGAGCTTTTTATACTTTAAAAATAATATTTACCAGACGCAAGTTATTTATAAATATCAAATAGATGTATGAAATGTAAAACGAAATATTTTTTTTAAATGTAATAAGATTTAGCGTGAGTAACATAGCAAATATGGAAATTGTCGGAAAAGTCATACTTGTTTTTCCACTAATATTCATGTGCATCATCCTTGAGGCAAGATTAAAAAAGCAGAAATAATAAAAAAATGGCCTGGCGCCTATTATTCGCGATTCTGGCAAACGGTACTAGGAATTAGAAGATTTACTAGATTACATTTTTAACACTTACATCATAGATGGTAACTTTTTTGACCTCGCCACATTTCACACACTCGGATCTCACGTCCTGCTGATACTCCAAAAGCAGCGTTACGTCTTTATCGAAATCCTCCGGTGCGAACAGATTTTTGATGATTACGACGCGCTCGCATTTCAGCGGCTCGCCTAGCATTCTATCCGGTCGCCAGTCAAGAAGCCTAGAATAAAATGAAAAAGTTAAATATTTGCGCCAGTGTACTTAATTATTCTGAAATATTTGTATATAGACTCACTTTTGATGAATTTTCTTTTGTTTTTCCTTATAGTTCTTTTTTCGCTTAGGCTTTTTCGTCGGGTCATAGTCACCTTTCAGTTGGAATTTGGCTCTTTGAACGGAAAGAGTTTTATCTCTTAATTGCCAGCCATCCAAAATTTCTAGTGCCAAATTGACAGATTCGATCTAAAAAATAATAAAAAATATTTATAAACTCTGTCAGTGTCATTAGATGGTATTTATTGAGGTTTTATAATATTAGATTTTTGAACCCTGAGAATTACACATAATGCAAGTAAAGCCACATTCTAATCGTTCTAATCAAGATTAGCAAAAATGTTGTTTAATGGTCTGCATTTCCTATGAATAATTTTATACGCATTAGACAAACGACCATTTTGCTGAATATTTACAGTAAGGCCGAGTGTAATGAGCCGAGTAACAACGCCTAGACAATGTAAAGGTTTATAGTTCATATTCATTTTTGTTACCGCCTTCATTGAGTGACGTAAGAGGCGAGAATTTAATCATGCCAATCTAATATTTGCCAATCAGCGACTTCAATTAGGCGTCGGAATAGATAATAGTTAACAGTTGCGAATCACCAATGATTTATCGTTTATTGATTTTGGATTTACCGCTACGAAAGAAACGTTATCTACAATATTGGTTCGATATACTTTAAGAATAACTTGAAACTTAGTTATTGCTATATTTTCGTATAATAACTAATATACATAATGCCTACAAAAATTATCGTTTTATTATACATTGAACAGTTTTGAATAACCAATTACATTTGATTATCTGGGCTGGCAAAGAATCAGTAAAAGCTTGACTATATTAATATTAATGGTAATAAGCGAACACCAACGTAATTGTGATGCAACAATTCTTGAGTTAGTTTCTAGTGTAACAGTGACCTATTAAACAATTTTTTTTTTCACTACTGATCAGCATTGGATTATAAATCAATTGTTTGAGGTCTTCATTAATATGAATGAAATAAACAATGTTAATGAAGGATAATTTTATTTAAATGTTTTGCTTGTAATAAGGTATTTGAATTATCGATTAAAACCAGACATAAAACTATTCATTTTTACATTCGCGTATAGATAAGTAATATATCTATAACATTATAGTAAACGAGATTTTCAGCATTATTAAACAATTTTGCATGTATAAATATTTAAAAACTTAATTTTCCAAAAAACTTACTGAACAAATTATTTTTACAATATACTATTTTTATTCAAAACTAACCAGTATTAATTTTATCTTTTCAATTAAGCTAAAGGGTCGGCATTTCTTTTTAGACACGAGTAGGAGTGACGTATTGTCTGCAACACGCGATGAATTTTCATTCAATGATTTTCGTGTATGACATTTAAATTTATTACCGGAGCTTGAGTCACGTTTTCAAATGGTTCATTCACTATACTCTTTGCGTACGTGCTTTATATTTTTAATTCGGATGCATGCAAAAAAATGCACCTTTTTCTTTTCTCAGTCATCACAAAAGGCCAGACAGCAGAAATTCCCAGCTTTTTAAATCTTATCACTTTCGTGACTAAAAAATTATGGAGTCCCACATTGACGCAGCCTGCGGATATCTTTACAATCTACCGTCCTTCTCGGTGTATACGTGATAAACGTCTTTTTAAATTAATTTATCATAAAGAACGATGCAAAACCTTTACAGGCTAGTAAAACAGATAAGTTAATGAAAAATTTCTGAAAGCCTGCGCGCAACTTAGACGAGTTTATCGCGCATTCGCAAGTGAACGGACGTGCGCGCGCTTTGCTGTAAGTGTGAAATACGCTTATGTCACGAATACTTTAATCTCGTGGAGTCATTCGCGGCTTAAAAACCGGGGAAGAAATCGACGTCTGCCAGCTTGGACATATAGTTTTCCGACGCTCTCTCTACACGCCTACGCACGTCTCAGTTATGTCGCATTAGCGCATATAATAGACGCGAGAAAATATACGCGGGCTCCGCTGCATTTGTAACACAATGAGATTTTCCATTGATGAGCACGCGTCAAATTACTCTTTTACGAAGGGCTATTTATAGCTTCGATAATTCACAGTGAATATCTCGTAACATAAAAATAGATAATTGTATCTTGGGTTTTTTAATTTTATAAAAGAAAAATTGATAATGATTGATAAATAAATAACGTATTATGCTGCATAAAATTAAGAAAGTGTTTTTAATTATAATTGGTTATAAACTTACATAAAAATAAGTGTTCATTATAGTTTTGTCAAAAAGGTAATTTTCTCTGAATTGTTAATTACGAGTAATATAATCTCTAAATTAGACATTTTTTGCTGTAATTTATTGGTCATAAGAGTTTTTATAGTTTCTAGCAGTAAAATTAAGTCTAGTGCAAATTCACAGGAAGGAACTCTTTTTAGTGAGCTATAAACTACTTCATTCAATGATAATTTATATAGATCATAAGAGCGTGAGAGGCAGCAGTAAAAACTATAACATCGTGGTGAGCAATGTGTGACATAGTAAAGGCATCATGTGAATGAAACGCACGAGTATGCAGTTCACTTATGGATTACAACTCTTGTATCATCGACTATACTCATTTAATCAATCAATCATAACAATGCATAGTTTTGACATGCATACGAATAGAGTTTACATAAATGGTCATCGAACTCGTCTAGACATCCAATCTTATTTTAATGAAATTTTCAAATAACCCGTATTTTTCGAAATTGTAAACATTCAACGTTTTTACGCGGTGTCATAAAGTTTAAAACTGTTGACTCAAATCTAAAAATAGCCATATACGACATTTTACGTTCGAACAATCATAAAGATATTATACCTTATGTTGTTAATGAAATTTGAGTTTATTTAATTTCTTGTCTTCATTATGGAGATAAAAATCTTTTGAATGAAAATTTATTCAAGGCAATTACAATCTGAATTATGATAAATGAAAATTGTTAATGGTTTGTATACATGATCAACAACAACAAATCATTTTTGTCGATGTTTATAATAACATTGATTAATTTTGACGTAATCTGCAAGGAATTCAGCATGGCATACCTTTTGATCAATTGACATTTGCATAATAATTGTTGGGCCATGCAAATGTAATAGCTGGAGTGCGTCATCTACTACTGTTACTTTGTAGTATCTACATAGCGGTGCACTTATGAAAGTTTCATGTATCCGAATAATAAAATGATATTAATAACAACTCTTACAATATGTATTTGTTTATGTCAAAACCCAATTGACAATACATTTATATGAGTGCGATGAATCATAAAAAAGAGTAGATTTTCAAATTTTAAGGTACCGACCCTTTATGTAATTTTTATGGTAAAAATACTTTTATCTAATAAGCTTGGACTTGCATTTATCGAATGACATACACGATTTATTTTAAGGAAGTTCATAAATTACTATGACTTATCCAATAACCGGTATTTTTAATTAAAATAAATTGAATTCAAACCATTTATTTTTATGATTTTATTGAGTCTGCTTACTGTAATGCAAAGATATCTACATAACATCACGACGGTACATTTTTAATTAAAAACTGCTGTTACAGAAGGGGATAATACGTGAAAAATATCGACAGTGATTTGGCGTTATTACGGTGAGGTTAATACCAGGTCAATCGATTCACCTGAAGGCAGGCATGATCGATCGCCAGCGTAACGCGAACTGGGCATATTATTTGTGCAAGAGCACGAAAATAATTGGGATAAATTAATCCTCGAATTACCGATATACGTGCACGTCGCAATTCATACGTACCCCGCTGTTTATTGGACAGCGTGCGCATGCCTCCGAGCTTTGCAATGAAAATTTCGCTCTGCTACGGGCTATTCGCGTATACAACACACACACACACACACACATTCTTACAGGATGGATTTCGCATCGACGTGTAACGTGTACGTATGCCGACCTATAAATTATTGAAATACCAATCATGCGCGAGGCGCAAATAAAAACACGGCATGACGGAACAGCGCGCGCGAGCACACGAGTATTTCCAGCTGGTGAGTTTTCTTTCCGCGGAAAAACAGCAGCTTCTCTCGCGGGCGCAATGATGAAACACGATTTAACTCGGGTAAGTGAAAGACGAGGGCAAAACCTTCGGGGCCGGATGGTGTCGAGTTAATGATATTAAAATATAAATCGGTGTAATTATTTTTATGTTTTATTTATAGCGGAACATTGTCGCCGAGATAATATAAATCAATTGCGACTTTCACGAAATAAAGTGACGTTTTTTTTATTATGCAAGACATAAGGTTTTTCGTTTCAATCCGCGGAGACTTGTGCATTCATTATTTCTGGCTTTCTCGAAGTGAAAGCTTTTGTATTGATAACGCTTTTTTAATATTCTCTTATCTGATATTTTACCGAATATTATTACAAATTAAATTATAGACAGTATTCAATTTCGAGGTGAGATTTTCAAATGCATTTCTGGTTTGCGGTTTCATTCAATTTTCCAGAGATTAGCGAATTTTCGATTGAATTATATATAGCTTCGTGCGCGAATATTGCAGATTAAATTGGCTCTCGCGCTCCCCGTTCCCCCCGAGCGGCGTTGCATCTCTCTTTCGGAGGATTTATAACATGACTCGGTGGGCACATTAATTACCACCATTCACTCGCACAAGCTTCACTCTTACTCCTTCTCATTTCCTGTTTTCGTATGCACTCTGCTTTTTCTGCCTCTTTTTTTTATTATTCCGTTAAATTTTTCACTCTTTGGCCCCCCTTACATGTTAATTACACGTTTCCTCTCCTTTTTTTTAATTTAATTTTTGACACTTGACTGCGTTTATTCTCCTGGTTTTTTTCAAATTCTCCTTTTCTACCACTACTGCAGTTTAAAAGTTTGATATGCATCAAGCGAAATTCGAGACGATTTTGGTAAATGAATTTCATCTTGAACGTGTTAACATTTCACGTATGAAATCACTCTTTGTGAGCAGATGCTTAACATTTAAATTAAAAAAAAGTAGGTCGTTCATTTCGCACATGCTTTCCGCAAACGACATTAAAGTCGGCATATGCGTGACTCCGAAAATATGTTTATTTTTTTGAGCGCGTCGACAAGTAAGTTTTACAACTTTTAAAATCTTGTAAGTCCTATAATATTTATGGCAATGACAACTTTAATGCGCACTCAATCTCCCACGGACGACATGATATCATGCACGATTTCTTTTTAAAAAAATTAAACAAGTTTTTAAAAATAAATTGCCGCGAAATACCTCAATTTTCGCGTGCACAATCTCTAATGAAGAAAAAGCTCTCGCCCATATAAAATAATGATTCGAGCAATCCAAACGGCCATTTATGTAAAGCTAATACCGTCGCGCGGCGCTCGCAAAAACAGCCCCTGCGCGCCGCCCGAGGAACTCGGTCAAAGCTCTCGAATTACACAACATTTCTCCTTCTTCCTCCTCGTCTCTTTAACCGCGCCGTCCGTCTATCATTCGGACTCCCACAGTTTTTTCTCCCTCTCCCTCTCTTTCGCTTTCGCCTTTTCATCGGTCCCCTCCGATACCAATCCGACCCCGCGCGTACAAAAATTCCCTCTTCTCCTTCCCATGCGGATTCCTCGGATCATGAGCGAATATATGCGATAAAAGGAGAGGAAGAGAGAGGCGCAAAACGCGTGCGCGCGCTTTAGAGGGGCTCGAATCGACGGCGTGACTTATTAGCTCTCGGCCGGCCGAGCGGCGCGTTTGTTTGTTCTTCCCCGCGCAGCTCCTCCTCACGGCCTCTCTTTTTCGGTCTTCCTCCTTTCTTGCAGGCAAATTTCGAGACGGTTATCGGGTGATACAAGTTGGTCAAATGGTCATTTATTTTCGTGCGCGGATGTGTGTAAATTAATGGATTAATGGTGTGGGCGCTGGTATATTGAAGACGATCTCTCAAGGGCTTCATGCATTTATTTCAATGTGGTTGTAATTACTGTGTGACTTACTATCGGTTTAGCAGTTAATTAAAAAAAATATTGAGGTCTCATTTTTATTTTATATTTTGTACTTTGATTTATTTATTATTCTGTTTATTTTTTCATCAATGCAGCGATACGAAAATGTCTGTTTATTATTGGTATCTAGAAGGTTACTCTTAGGTTTTTGCCATAAAATTGCGAATTGCTATCAAATTTGAGAAATAACATGTAAATTTAGATCGCTCAATCAGGAAAATGTGTGCATACACACACTCTTGCAAACTTTACATCGTTTTAATCTACTCCTCTTGGAGCATAAAACTGTCTTATAATTTACATATTCAGTGGTAACTTTATTTAGGAGGTTCCAACAGTTCGAACGCGGAAGTGATGTTTGCATTTTGGCGATAAATTAGGCGACCGATAAACGAATTTATACGACCCGTTTTACTTTCAAGCTATATATCAGATTCATGAATTTATTTCGATAAATTTTTTTAATAACCAAACTTCTAAAGAATGCAAAATAATCAACACAATTCCTCGTACGTAAAACAGTTGAAACGAAATATACCTTATTTAAAAAAAGTATTGTCGTTTAAAAAAAAAAGAAAAGAAAAATACTCCACGGCGACAGCAAGACGTAAACGTCTGGACTGAATAGAGCCGTCGATGCGGTATTTGGCAGGCGGGTCACGTACGCGACTTTCACGCGCTACCGGAGAACCCCGGTAGATTTTCGGAGATAAGGTGGTACTTGCTTTTTTTATATATAAAGTGCATATTCAGGGGAAATACGGTGAATGGCGAGATGAGGCGGGTCTTCCGCTCGGGTGCGTCAACGTCGAATTTATAAATGCAGCCGAAGGGTTGAGCTCGCGATAAGATCTCTGAGGATGGATGTGTGAAGTGTTAACATGTTTCGGAGATAGTCGTAAATTGTCAACGATGTTTTTACGCGAGGTTGGGTCACTTTAAATCAATTTTTGTGTTTGTAAAAAAGATTTCAATTGTTATTTAAGATCCAATTTTAAAGTTATTTTGTTAACATTTAACGTGTCATTGACTTGTAGACGACGCTAAAAAAACCTACCGCTTTAGTGGTTAAAGAAACATCATTTGTTCCATTTTTGGAACAATAGAAGAAGAAAGATAATAGCCAGTAAAATTACGCAAATTATATTCCGCGTTCAATTGTTTCTGCGCTGTACATCACTCGTCACTTTTAATATTTTTGAAATGCTAATTGCACATGCAATAATTGACTTGTATATTCATTGTTTATACGTTATTACATTCGTGTTTACAGCGCATCAAACAAAATATAGTCAAATACCGAGACGATGAAAGACGCAAGGAAGTAGTTAAAGTCAATTCTGAAAAAAAAACAGTATTTTGTTAAACGAACTACGTCATAATTTGTCAAATCGGCAAACTAAACAAATCACCCATTTAATTTTAACGGCATACGCGACATTTAAGTACCCTTAAAAAAAGCATTCCATAATGTCTGCATAGTTCGTTCAGACCGGAACCTTGAGACTCTCTCTCCTTCTCTCTCCCTCGTCCTAAAAAACACAGACGGTGAATTGGCGAACGGAGGGCAGGCAGGCCCGTCGCGTGCCCTTCGCGGCTCGTTTATTTTTAACACCGACGCACTTTATGATTGGAACACGCCGAGTTCTTTCGGGCTTTAACAGTCGTTATACTCGCTCGCGGGTGATTCATTGGGCATAAATCAGCGGGGGCTGTACGTGTTTCCGTCGTAAAAAAAATTTCGTGAGTTCCGCGTGCAACGCTACACTCCTACGACATCGTGCACTTGCGCGCGCAGACGCGTACAATTGTTTACCGCAGTGGCAACGCGCGAGCGCGATTTGAAATTCTAATCGGTTGCGTGGTGCATATGCCGCGCGGAGGGCGAGAGATGAATAGTCGATTATTCGGCCGCGATTTCTCCGGATATATTTTACAGTAGTGCAGCAGCTTCTGAGAAAAGAGAGCTTTCAGGTGGGAAATTGATACTTCAAGGTTCGGCTGATGTCAGCATTCGCAAGAATGAGAGAGAGAGAGA